>VZTE01004627.1:797868-851065 GCA_013397775.1 Eulacestoma nigropectus
GGGGGAGACTGGGATGGGGGGAGACTGGGATTGGGGGAGACTGGAATAGGGGAGAGACTGGGATTGGGGGAGACTGGGATAGGGGGAGACTGGGATTGAGGGGAGCTCGGGATAGGGGGGAGCCTGGGAGCTGAGGGTCCAGGGATCAGCCAGGCGAGGAGCAGGATCGGAGGGAGCCCGGGGCTGGAGGGTCCTGGGAGCAGGGGGAGCCTGGAAATGGAGGGAGCCCGGGATCGGGGGGGTCCCTGGAATGATGGGAGCAGGTTGTCCTGCAGCCGGGCCAGGAACGGGGGGCTCCCACAGCCGGGGTTCGCTGTTGGGTCTGTGGCAGCACAGGACATCGGGCACTCCTCGGGCCCCACCTGCGCCAGCTGCAGCATCGCCTGCCTGGGAAACAGGAAGAAAACCAAGCGAAGAATCCTCATGGCAGAACAAAGGGAAGAGAGCCTGGTAGAACCGTTTTGTTCTCTTCCATTTTCTCAAGAAGACAATTTTCAAGTGACACCATACTGTTAATAGGATGTATTCGCATTTAACAATAAATCATAAGCTCCCGGTGGTGGAGCACCACTAACGAGCTGTCCTGCTCCCGGTGAGGAGCTGGGAATGCTGCTCCTGTGGTTCCCATCAATTCAGAGGCACAGACATCCCCCTTGTGGGCAAAATGCGGAGTATCACGAAGGTCTTGGGATTTTTGGCAATTGGGCAGTTCTGGTGTAGGGTGGAGATCCTCCATACCCTCAGATACAAATGTGTGCATGGAGAGACTAAACATTTCCTGGCACATATTCCCACAGCCGCCCTGGCTTGATCCTCAAGAAAAAAAGCAATTTTACAAGCTCATAATGTCGTTTTGGGTCCATTTCACTGAAAGTGAACAGTCGTATATTCTGCAATTATGTATTAAAAAGCTGTGATATGAGGTTCTTTATTTTTGCTATTTCAAACAAAACAGAAACTGCTGAGGAAAACAGAATTATAGAATCATTAAGGTTGGAAAAGACCTCTAGGATCACCAACCATCAGCACTGTCACGATGATCACCACTGAACCATGTCCTCATCTGCCATATCCACACGTTTTTCGAACGCTTCTAGGGATGGTGACTTCACCACTTTCCTGGGCAGCTTGTTCCAGGGCTTGACAACTCTTTCCATGAAGAAGTGTGTGAGAGAATCCTGCTAAGTTTAAAGAGAGAGAAAGGAAATCGTTCCGAAATTATTGTTGTTATTCAAAACTGGTTTTGCTTTTGATAGGAACATTAGATTTCATAAATGGTTCTTACAGATTCACCTTTCCCATCCCCAGCGATTGCAGTTTGATTTTTCCCTCGCTGCAGTTGTGAGTACGAGGTGCTTAATGCAATCCTAACTTGCCATCTCGTGGCACTTTTGTGAATTACCACAGTTCAATTTGTTTTAGCCAGTAAAGGATTACGTTCATTTCCTTAGGAGAGGGTTCCTGTTTGCCCATTCACCCTCCCACCCAGGGAAAGCCAGCTGGAGGCTGTTCTGCAGCCTGGAGTCGTAGAGAGGTCACAGATGGTTGAACCGGGTGCTGCGTGGCTGCTGAAATTGTGGTGGACCAGAGGAAACGTGACACATGCCAGTAGACAAAACAGGGATACCAGACACAGCAGCACCTATAAATGTTTAATTAATTATTTTCAATTAGCAATTGTATAGAATATTCCTTTGCTTTTAGAGTAATGCCTTTGTTTTCATGCTGGGAAATGTTGGATCGCCTTGCTTTATCTTTACAGGTGGCAGGAACATGAAATTGCAGAGAAGAAAAACCCCATGGGATCACCTACAGTTCTCCTTGTTCCTGCTAAGCATAAAAGTGCAAATTTAAAGCTTCTTAGCAAACATGTGTAGCCAATTTTGCTTTCTCAGTAATATTCCAGTTGCTTTCTCAGTAATATTCCAATTGCTGTTACTGAGCTGGAGGAGGCTTTTGTTCTGTTTATTCGTTTTAATAACAATTAGAGCTGTACTGATTTCTTTCAGCTCTTTACTAACATGTTTGGGTTTGGTTTTCTTTGTGAGAAAGCAGACAATATGCCAGGGTGAGTCTCTAAACATTTTTTTTTTCAGTTGACTATACAGATCAATTTTTTTTCAGATAATCTTTCACTAGCACAGAAAGTTAAGAGCTTGGAGAGCTTCCAGGGGGAATGATTGCTTAGAACAGCTTTCCTGTGGAGGGGCCTAAGTGCTGATTCATCAGTGCTGAAAGTAATCTGGACCTTCACTCTTATTTCTCATCTTCCTCCTCTCCCCTTTCCCCTTCAAAACAAAGCGCTGACCCTCACAAGCTTTGTTTCAAGAGATCAACACATTCAAACACAGTATTAATACTAGTGATAAGTACATGATTAATGGTCTGTGTTTGCCTGTCTGCTAGGGTGAAGACTGCCGTTGTAAGTTGACACAACAGAACTCCAGTCAGACTGCTGGAATCAGTGGACAGATCCCTGTTGGATTCTCTACTCTCCAGATGAGGCCTGGGGCACAGTAATTACACACCACATCACTGCTTGCCTTTTCTCCTGCTGCTAATTGTTACTTCTTGGTTGGCTGAATACTTAATAGAGAAGATCATGTTGTATTGTAGCCCTTTCAACTTTATTTTTTTGTGTAATTTTTGTTCTTTTCCCTTTTGGAAAAGAAAGAGCTGGCTGCTGGCAGTGAGAGTCTTTTTTTTTTTTTTTTACTATTGAACTATTTAAGGGAATTTAAACGCAATTGTTAAGAATTTGTAATTTATATTCCAGTCTTATGCTGCAGAAATGATATTGGGTTTGTTCTTTTTAAGGTTAAGGGGAGCATTCCAGGGATTTCCTGGCTATCAGAGAATTACAGAATCATAGAATATCCTGAGCTGGAAGGGACCCACAAGGAGCATCGACGTCCAACTCCTGGTTGGTCTTAGAGTTTTCCTGTAACCGCAGAATGGGACCACAAGAGGTCAACAGCGACCTATAATGGCTAATACCCCTTCTTTCTACATATGAAATACATTATAATAAAAGCACCTAATCAGACTAGATTTTCTGGTTATTTTACAGAAGATTTTCTATTGTTTATGGAAATAATTATAAGATTGTTAAAAAATCTCTTTTTCTAAACACATTTGAAGGATGATGATCTAGCAGTCATTGCTCACTGTTTGCTTTTGAACAGAAAGCAAGTTACCAAAAACTACGTAAATTGTCGAGCAATGTATGTTTTCCAGAGAACATGATTGTTTTTATTCATATAATAATAAAATAGGCCTACATTCATTGTGTGCAATTTGTCACCATGGCCATTAATGTGCAAATTTATTTCTATATCTATATACATATAAAAAAATACTTCACTGACATGTTAAAGTGGAACATTGACTTCCTTCTTAAAAATTGTATTTGTTGTGTAGGGCTAAGACTTACCAGCTGATCACCCTCTGACAGCTTTTATTGTAGCTGTTTGTGTTGATAGAAAGGAAGCATTTACACATCTCCAGCAGTTACTTTATTGGCACCTAAACTTCAGTCTGGGCAGCTCGAAACCGCATTTTTTCCTCACAACCCCTCTTTTTATCATTGTACGTCTCATAATCGCTTTCTCCTTGAACAGTTAGGTGAAGACCTCAGAATTAGCTGTTCTCCACGGTGAAAAGGCTGAATGAGGGTAACACCCCAAGCTTTTTAATGGGCACCAGCTGTGTTTCTTGCTCATTCATAGAATCAGAGAATGGTTTGGGAAGGGACATTAAAGCTCATCCAGTTCCACCTTCCATTATCCCAAGTTGCTCCAAGCCCCGTCCAACCTGGCTTTGGACAATTCCGGGGATGGGCAACCACAGCTTCTCTGGAAAACATTATAATAGCAAATACAAAATAAAAAAATGTCTTGCAGTGCTTTCCACCTGAATGACACAAGTATGGTATAATAACAACGCATAACTGATGTAGCAAGGAATTGCTGTTGCGTATTTGCTCCTTTTGCATCCGCAGGTAATACGGCAAGTTCCCCTTAAGTTTTGAAAAGGAAAACATTTTCGTGCACAGGCTTTCAGAAGCTTTAAAAACAAGGGATGCCTTGAATAGAGAGAGTTCAATTAAAGGAAGTAATTTCAGAATATAATTGGTAATTTTTAAGTAAATATGGCCTTGTAACAGAATGCAGATGGCAAACCCACTCTCCAGCCGACCCCGGGGTGTGATGGAGAAACAAGCAGGAGGTGCAATACATTCTATTAATTATTTTCACTGCTACAGTTGTTCGCTATATAATACAGGTCAACAGGGGTCAGCCTGAAGCTTCTCCTAATATATTAGTAAATAAATTTGAACAGATTTTAATTTGCTAATGGAAAGGTCTGAGCCAGTTGCAAATAAGACTGGAGCTACTTTGTCTTGCTCATTGCTATGCAACATGGCTGCTGCGAGCCATTCATACAAAATGTTACATTTCCATAAAGCACAATGTAATTTGTCACAGGGAAAGGGGGAAAAAACCACCAAAAAATAACAACAACAACAAAACCCCCAACTCTGTAAACTGTATTAAAGATAAATGTGTATAATGGAGCAATCATCCTTATGGAGCCTGTAGAATGTTGAACACTTGCCCCTGCAGGCTTGCCAAAGCATCCAGCATGGAATCTTTGTAGTGCTTGTATGTTTCAGGGAGAAATAAAAGTAAGAGATGCAATTTCTGAGGGGTATAAACAAGAGTGAGCCTTTTCCAATGTCTAATGATTTCTCACCCCTGTTCCAACTCACACAGCTTCCAGTGCTGCACATTCACACAACTGTAACACAGCATGAGCTGCATTAACTCCTTGCTTCTCACTCTCTGCTCATAATAACAATCCCTAGGGTGTTTTTTTTTCCCTTTGTAAATATTTATAAACATTCTCGTTTTACAGATGAAGCAACAGAGGCATCCAGGTCTGTGTCTTGCCCAGATCTAGACTGAAATTGGGAAGAGACGCTGTTTCCGAGCCAAGTAGCACTGCTTGGTTTTCCTGCCTCCTTTACACTGCTTAGGGCAGGACTGCTGCACGCAGAGGTCATGAACACCTTTAAGCAATGCCAGCTGATCCCCAGGTACAGCCAGTGAACTGCTGGCAGGTGTTTTAGCCCAGCAGTGCCACCCCATTGCTTCCTTTCGCTGATTGTGCACCCGTCTCGAGCCTCAACGTTCCTTAAATTAGACCATGAAGCTTCCCTCATGTGCATCAACCGTTTAATTACTTTAACATCTCCCTCTCCGGCAAATTTTAAAACTTAAGTTGCCCAATTGACTCTTTTCATGATAAACAATAAATATAAATGCTGGGGTGATTAGAAAAACTGCTGTCACTGATGTATTCTTCAATAGGCTTCTAGTGGGGAGAAGGGGAGGGTTGATGCAAACAGGCACTTGAGGGTTCATGTAAAGAGGGTTCACAAGTTGAAATGTGTGTCTTTAAATTGAATTTGCCTTATCTTCACACAGAATATTTCTCACCATCAACGCTTGTCTCCAGGTTTAAAATCTCTCTTGGTTTTCAGTTGTGCTTTTTTCTGGGTGGGGTTCTGCGCTTGGGTTTGGTTTTAATGACCTCCTGGTTTTAAATATTCTACCTGTTTGTGTTGCCCACATGCAGGAGGTGACAGGAAAGGCTGTTAATGTTTAAACCTTTGTCATTTTCACCTCTTCTTCTCTCTTTTGTGATGAAAGAAGTGGCACTCGATTTTAAAACGGACACAAATTAAGAAGCATCTAAGGATTAGTCCCTTAATTACAATAATCCTTAAAGGATTATTCAGAGATTGGCCCTTACTAAAGTTTTAAACTTAGCCATGCATTTTAAATCAGGAGCAGACTGATCTGCGGCCCAGCAACAAAAGAAACGGTTCAGCCTTGAGCATGTTTGCATAAATATATTTAGGTTGAGAAAATAGCCTACAATACAACTACTGATGCAGGTCCTGTTTGTTACTGCTCAGCTGCTGGCCCAGTGAATCTCTCAGATTCCCATGAATCAGTGGCATTTTACCACTTTTCAGTAATTCAGTGTCCTATTGCTGCAAAGAAGCAACCAGAAAGGGGAGCTCCCTGACTTGGTGTGAGTTTTCAGGTAAACTCCTGTCTACCATCCCTCAGCCTTGAGTGGGAGAAGTGGGTAAAATCCTCCGTTTTTTTCTGGCCATGTGGGTTCCTACATCCAGGTGTTTGAGCTGCTTCTTTCTGTAAACCAAAAGTTAAAATAAAAAATCTTGAAAATCTTCTAAATGACAGAGATAATTTTACTGGCTGTCCCTGCCTGGATGACAACAGCATGAAACATTCATAGGAATTTCATAAGCAATGTACTTCATATATATTAATTAAAGATTCTAGAGGCTCAACTCACTCTGAATCTTTTCATATTTTGGCCTGAAATTGTAAACAACTCTAATTTGTCTGGTTCAGGGAGAGAGGGAGGGAGGAAGGGAAGAAGGAAGGGCAGAAGGTAAATCATCTTCTACTTTTTTCCTAAATTGTTGTGTAACCCTCAACGTTTACCTTGACTCCTTCCAGAAGCAGCCAGAACTACTGTCAAGTGGCTGAGAGGATAAATCAAATGAAGGATGTTTATACATAATTCCACCCATTTTAGCCCAGTGAATGAATAGTAAAATAATTATTAGCAGTATTTTTAGTTGCTGCAACTTTGTCCTAAACAACTTATTGTCTACATCTTTTATTTTGTCCAAATCTCATCCGAGTTACTCACTGTTTACCAGCTCATTTCTTTCGTTACATTTCATAGGAAATCTTTTTCCCACATTAAGAAATAAAATCATTATGTCAAGGTGGGGCTCAGGGGGGTCAGAGGGGAACATTTCTCCTATAAGGAAAGGCTGAGAGAGTTGGGGTTGTCCAACCTGGAGAGGAGAAGGCTCTGGGGGAATCTTTAATAATTCCTTTAATGAGTACTCCTTTAAGAGTACTTTTAANGTTGGGGTTGTCCAACCTGGAGAGGAGAAGCCTCTGGGGAATCTTTAATAATTCCTTTAATGAGTACTCCTTTAAGGAGTACTTTAATAAGAAAGATGGGGACAGACTTTTTAGTTGGTCCTGTTGCAACAGAGCAAGGGCTAACAGTTTTCATCTAAAATAGAGTAGATTTAGTCTGGACCTAAGAAATAATTTTTTTCTGATGAGGGTGGTGAAACACTGGCACTCATTGCCCAGAGAGGTGGTGGCTGCCCCATCCCTGGAAACATTCAAGGTCAGGTTGGGCTGGGCTCTGAGCAACCTGATGGAGTTGAAGATGTCCCTGCTCATGGCAGAGGGGTTGGACCAGATGGGCTTTAAAGGTCCCTTCCAACCCAACCCATTCTGTGTTTTTATGAAAACAGCTCCATCTGCATTGTCCTTCACAAAATGCTGTTCCCAGACAAAATGAGGGAACAGATAATAATAGTAAATAGCCTCAAGTATTGAAACTAATTTTCCTATTCAGATTCATGTTCTGCCAGGATTTTCTTCGTATGCTGCCCTGTGTTGCACTAGAGAATTTTCCTGCACTCGTTTCCACCCAGGAATGTCGTTGCCTCCAAAAGAAATTACACTGTGCCTTTGTAGCTGCTGAATCCAGCTACTGTTATTATGGAGCAGCTTAACCTGAGGGCTGTGTATCTACAATTTTATTAACTTCATTGTACAGGAGAAGTTTGTATTCTAGAGGACTTCCTATTTCCATTTCTCTGCAGCATTTATGGGCAAACCAGTGCAGAGAAAGCCACCTTAAAGTTCCTAAAGTGTCTTTGTCTTAGCTCAGCTCAATAAAACAGTCCTGTGAAAAATAAACACCAACAAGTATTGAGGAGAGAAAAAATAATTTCAAAACGATATGAAGTATTATAAATCATGGTGTTAAAAAATGATCCTGAGAGCTGTATCTCCCACGGAAGCAAATCATTGTATGATCAGAAGTTTTTAATCACTGGGCTTGTTAAATTCCAAACACTGTGCCCCTGCTCTCGTTCTGCTGCAATCTTGATTTGTTCCCTTCTGCTTTGATTTTCTCCTTTGAAAGCTCACATGAAGAGGTTAGAAGCCAAGGATAGCAATAAAAATTAAAACACAAAATCTATGCAGCCAAACCTCAAGAATTTAGGTTTTTAACTGTGTTAATATTTTACTACATCTTAGACAGTGGCTGAATATTTTGAGAGAAGAAACGGTTCATTTGAATGTGTCTAATGGCAAATGCAACACAATGAAAACTTTTTCCTACATTATTCCACAATAAATACTGACTAGAGATAAAGTGATAGAACAGTGAAGTCATTTTTGTGAATATATTAGAATTTACTCATATTTTTGGCTAGTACACAGCGTAATAAAGGATTTTATGCAGGGTGATAAAGGAATTACCTTTACTTACATTGCCCAAATCTTAAGAATGAAAGCAGTTGCTTTGGTAATAAGCTTAAAGAAAGTTCTTTTGAAAATTAGTTACACATGTCAGCTCCTTATTTGGGATAAGATTCCAGTCATTGATACTTGAGATTAAGGAAGAATAATCCACACAGCCAACCAGGAAATCTGCATTCTGGGGAGCATTTCCCGTACACGCTGCAGGAATTTAGAGGAAGTATGTGGGGAAGGCAATAAGCTCTCAAAAGCGAAACTGATTTTAAATGCCTTTGAAAGCAAAACAATACCATTCCTATGGCTTTTAATGCATTTTTGTGTGTATGTAAAAAATTAGTTGCATTTCTCATTTCCTTATATAATTGAAGAAAAATATAATCTTAAGGCAACCTCGCATTGCTTTCAAAACCAGATCATGATAATGTCTCTTACTGTGGAAATGCTTTGCTTTCTAAAGCCAACACACAGGTATTCAAATCAAGTTAAAATATATTTGCTATGATTATCTTTTGAAAAAAAGTATTACTTGAAACATTTTTTTTCCATTTTTTTTACATGTTTACCTGAAATACGTTACTTCATTTTAAGGAAAAGATATTGTGGGGTCAAAATTTAAAACAATTAAAATTGGCAGGTTTTTTTTTTTTTTTTATGAAGTCTTTTTATATAAGAGGTGTTTTTGCACTAAAAATCTATTTATGGGTATGATTTTGAGAGCTTTGCTTCACCACCCAGTTGTTAACAGCGGGTTTGGGTTTGTCTGTCCACCCATTTTGTGCATAAAGGTTCTCAGAAGCAGAGCAGAGCCAGCAGTGCTCTGGTAGCACATCCCACAGTGAATAGTGTGGAACAGCAGGATTTAGGGTGTTGGGATTTGATTTTAGGATTTGTCCAGCCCTCTGCATCTGTTTAGAAAAATGTTGGTAACTGCAGCTGATTCTTCCCAAGCATCCCCTCCTGGATTAAACGGAGATTTGTGTTTAAGGTTTATTTGTGAGCTCTACATCAGCTGTTTCTGTGCACAGGTTGCAATAATTATTATGAACAAGGAGTTCCAAGAGAGGTAGAAATCTACTCACATTTCCAGCGTGAAATGTGGGAAATCCTGGATGTCTGTAAAAGATGGAAGTGATGGTGGGAAATGGAAATGATGGCTGGGCTCTCGGAGGGGAAAAAGGTGTGGGCTTTTTACACGGCTTCTCCTCATCAATGAAAGTCCAGAAACGTGGAACACCTGAGAATTCTGACGCTGTGTGAGATTTGCCTGAGCTTTGGGAGTAGGGAGTGAAGTGAGTGTTTTTCCCTGGCTTTTTCCTACTCCCCAGGCAGCACAGAATCCCAGAACAGCTGGGGTTGGAAGGGAGCCCTGGAGATGGTCCAGACTGACCCCTGCACCATGGCGGGGACGCTCAGAGCAGGTGGCACAAGGGCACATCCAGGTGGGTTTGGGATGAATCCAGAGAATCCACAACTCCCCGGGCAGCTGTTCCAGTGCTCTGCCACCCTCCACGGAAAGAAGCTCACCCTTGAGCTGAGGTGGAACATCTTGTGCTTTAGTTTACAACCTTACACCTTGTTCTGTTGCTGGGCGCCACTGGAAAGAGTCCGGCACCATCCTCTGACCCTCCTTGGAGATATTTATGTGTATTAATGAGATCCGTTCTCAATCTTCTCTTCTCTAGACTAAATATCTCCCTCAGCACTCTTTGGATTTATTTCTTGAGGAATGCAGGCTAAACCCAAAGCAGCAGGGATTGGATAAGATCACGAATTTCCATTTTCCAAACAACTGAAGAAATGTCTGTTATCAGACAAATATTTTGACACATCGGGGGAGCAATATTTAAACAGAGCAATATTTAGTGGCTCTGTTAAGTGCCTGTGTTTCCAGGGTATGGCACTGCTTCGGGAATTGGAGAAAAACTTTATTTCCTGCTTTGCCACATGGCTCCTGACAAACCACGTCCCCTCCTCATGCCAGTGCTACTGCTTTTTGTTTGTGTCCCCAAGTCTTCACGACAGAAACTTTCTCCTACTGCTTGGTTGTGCAGCATTCATCACAATAGGATTTCGATTTTGGCAGGAAAATCTTTTAAAAATATAATGTAATACTAGTAATAAACAGAAATAATATGGAATACATCACGCCCCAGGACTAGAATTAGAGGCTACTACAAATTCACTGCATTCAGTTATGCATGTCCTTTGTAAATTGACAGAATACAAATAACGTTTTCCCTGCACTCCCTGACCTATTTTCTAATCTGCTTCTGCTTTCAGAAAAGACATAATAACTGTCTTATTTTTACTCACCTTGCTGACCTTGATTCATCTGTGCTATTCCTTTTGTCCTCATCAAATCAGCTTTAGCACTGAGAATGACTCTTTAAAGAGAGGACATGTCCTGCATGTGTTGCTTTTTCATTCCAGGTTCTGTGTGTGTGTCTTCATCACCTTATTTACTACAACAATTAATTACTTTGTTTTGGTCAGCTGGCAGCAGGAATATCCATGCCAGTATTCAGAGGATTGATATCCTTTAATGCCTCTCTTCCTTTTCACTCTGGCTGTTAATTGTCAGCAGAGTACTCAGCTCTTTGTAGGAAGACTATTCACTCTGATGAACACTTCATTATTTCCCAGCAACACCCTAAAATTTCTGTGTCAGTTTATTCTAAAATTTAACCCATGCTCCAGGAATGCCCATAAAATGCTGAGGACATTAGGGGGGAAAAATGCCATGAGATGATTCCTAGGATGAGCACCAGTGGTAAGAGCTGGACTGGTTTTGTGCAATGGGAGGATGAACATTTTATTTCAGTATTCAAATCCTGGTTTTTAAGTTCTGGAAAAATACTGGTATTTTCTTGGCTTTCTGTCTCATCATTTGTTGGGATTTTTTTGGTTTGGTTTGGGGTTTTTTGTTTGTTTTTGTGGGGGTTTTTTGAATATTTTTTAATTTAAATATTTTAAAATTTGTTCAGTGAAAATAAAGAAAAACCTGGAATGATGCCCCAGTGTGACCTCAATGCAAAAGACTGAAGAGAAACAAGACTTAACACTTATTCTTGTGGCATTCAGAGCAGGTTGGGCATATTTTAAAGCAATTTTTGTGTGGCTGTCACAGTTTTTAAGGGGTTCCTAACTCGCATTCATCTTTTGAAACCTCAGCTGAGAAAGCAACTGGACCTAGTGCATGATTTTCACTATTTGAATATTTAGGTACAGGTGTTGTTGCAGATTGAAAACACTGGGGAGTAACCAATGGGAGATTTCCCAGTTTCCAAAGGAATGTTGAGAAAAATTGAAGAAATATCACCAAACACTTGCCCCATCAGATGTGATGCCATATGTCACACTTGGGTGAGGCACTTCAATGCAGGGGACACTTGAAATTATTTCTGTGAGCAAAAATTTGGGGGTTTGGGTGCTGGCTTGTCTCCCTCTGCTCAGTCCTTATTAGACCTGCTGCTGCTGCTGCCCGTGTTATCTTCCAGTGGAAAGTTAAATGGGACTAATGCATAATCCATGAAAACCTCTGCACACCATTTCAGAAGGCAGGGCCATCACAAAGTTCATGCTAAGTAGACTGCTCCATTCAACCACAACGTGACATAAAGCACCCGCTATTCATTCAATAGAACGCTCAAGACAGGGGGCAAAAGTGCTCCAGAAAAGCAGGTTTTGCTGCAGCAGCTATAGACACATTTTTCATTTCATCTTTCACCCAAACCTTTATCACCAGGGCGAGTACTATTCGACTGTTATAGGAGATTGGCTCTCTCCTGATAATGTTTTTTCAGCCTGTTTGCTGATGTCAAGAACACTGAGCTGCTGTATCCCTATTGCACCTTTACAGAGGTGAAAAGCAATAAAGGCTTGGAGTCAGCCCTTTCTGATTAAAAAAACCCATACCAAAACACACACATTTAAAGAATCTTTTATTTTAAAGTGGACTGTGCTATATTAGTCAGTGGAGATGCATCAACTCAGCTCTTCACTTATTTAAAGTGGGATTTTTATTTGACTTGCCACTGCTAAATCAAGTAAAAGCAAGAACTTACAAAATGGTCACGGTTTCAGGGAGTTTCTGCTTCTAGATTGATAATGGTTATCATCACCATGGAATAGAAGCTGCATCAAAGTAGATTTAAAAGAAATTATCTGACAAGTCATTATGTGCATCCAATAGCTTAGGTCCTGTGAGTGGTCCTGGCAAAACCAGGATTGTACCCTCTGCCCTCACACAATCCATAAACCGAGCAGAAGTCAGCTTTGGTCCCTTGGAGGGTTTTATTCAACAGCAGACCCTTCCCACTGCTCCATTTCTCAAATGGACACGGACACTCCTTCTCCGTGGCCAGGGAAATGGGGGCTGTGCATACACTCTCATTCTCCAGGTTTATATTAGCCTTAGCACGAGTTGCTTTGCTGAAATAATTATGGCCTTTCTCTGGTTTTGCCCTGACCTTCCCATGTTCTCTTCAAACAGGACAACAGCCACGAAAGAATTCCCATTTCTAAAGCAGAAGTCAAGAAGGAGAGGTCTGGAAAACGAGTCATCAAAGCAGCTGGATGGACATCATGCTAAAAAAAAAACCTCTATTTTTCCCATTTACTCCCTTAAAAAAAAAAAAAAGTTGGGTGAGACCCAGTGCAGTCCTTGAGCTGCCTTTCCTGTCCCTATTCCCTCAGCCCTGGCCCTGGGTCAGCAGCGCTGGAAAAACCCCTCCCTTCTTAGGGGCTGCGCCGTGCCCCGTATGAGAAAAGCTGGTGTTGCCCGTTCAGTTCCTAATGGACAGGTGTTCGCGGCACAAAACCCTCCCTCACAATCGGCCCTAATTAGCACCTTTATCAGCAGCCTCCCCAGAGAGCCCGGAGAATGGGCAGGCTCGAGAGTGAGCCCCCAGCCCGGCTCATCGCTGGAGGTGAGCCCTGCAGGTCAAGGTTGAGGGGCAGCCTTAGGAAGCTTTGCCTGGGCTCTGCCTGCTCCTTGAATAGAGGACTTCAGTCCCCGGGATTGTCAATCTGGCACCTTTCAAAAGCACTAAATTCACTTAATTAACAGTCAGGGGGGAAAAAAAATAGCCTTCCCTAGCAACTCTTGCATCAAATGGCACTTATGTTACCTTATATTCTGAGCACCTAACCCTATTAGCATGGCATTGTGTGTTCCTCTTGGAGTGCCTTTATGGACACACCAATCTTAACATCCACACTAATGTAATACTGGGAGATTTAGCAGCATTTTCAATTAAATTGACATTAACAAGTAGAATTTATGGCTTTCAAAAAAATTTATTTTCTGTTATCTGTTGCAAACCCTTAATATCACAGAAGAAGAGCTTTTTCCCCATATTAATATTCCTTTCTTGTTCCGTGCAATTAAATCACTTTCTCCATTGAATTTCATGCTTTTCCTGCTCATTTTGTCCTTTTCCTTCTTCTTTTTTCCTCCTTTTTTCTTTTTTTCTGTTGGCACAAGGCAACACTTTGCATTGCTGTGTTCTCACGAGGGATCAGTTTATTGTCTGCTGGGTCTACAACACAGCACACAAACATATGCCTCGTTTTCTCTCCAAAGAGATGCAGAATACACTAAATTTGTACGATAACACAATACGGAGACAGTAATTACCTATTTTAGCCCTGTTCTGAGTGTGATTATTCATAGTTGTGTAATTCTTAGGGCTACAGGCACGAAGGAGTCTGCACTTCACAAATTTGCTTTAACAGTAGATGAGTGGAGTTTTCCTGGTATAAAACTCAGATTTCTCAGAAACCTCTCAACAGAGTCTCTTAATACTCTTATAAGTACCTGTGTTTGTTCCAGCAGGTAATGTTTTCCAATGATAATGTGTTTACTCTTCAGGTTGGAGTAGATGATTATGCTCTAAATTAGCTCTCAGTGACTAACCAAGTTATACTTGGCAACTTTGATTTTTTTTGGTCCTAAAACATCCTTTTGCATCTCCATTTTTCTTCTTCCTCGAGCTCTCTCTGTTCCGTGCCTCTTTCTGTAGATGAAAATCTGGAAAGGATATTCTCAGCTCTGAAAGTTTTAGGTGAAAACTACTCTGAATATAAGAAGTCTTATCAGATGGTTCTTTGAGCAATGGCAGCTGTAAGAGGTTTTTCCCTCAAGAAAACAAGGTGATCTTCCAGATACCTGATGAATTATCTTAAAGATGACAGGGCAATACTTTTCTTGGTGGAACTGCTTGCTGTTGTGGCCAAAAAAGCAACCTATTTTTCACATTACCCTTATAAATAAGGCTTTAAGGCAATAAGGTGGTGTTCAGGGTGGGCACTGCCTCACAGTAGCTAACACACATCAGATAAAACCACAATCAATATAAAATACATTGATTTTACTGTATAATAAACCTAAGTATGGCAGCACTGACCCTCAGGGAGTCAGTGTGGGGACTGGCTGGACCTAATTAGCTCCTGATCTTTTTCTCTTTTATTAACTGTCTTTCTTTTTATTTTCCCCACTCACAGAAAATCTCTTTTACATTATTTATTCTGGTATAAAATTTCAGTTAATTTTTAAGCAATGAAGAATGCCATCAAACTATTGGAATATACTGTTGCTGCTACAAAGCACTTCCTTCTCTGGGATTTTAACACCAGAGAGGCCATAATAAAAAGTACAAAATTCTGTTGTAAATTACGTTTTGAAACACTTTCTAAGTGAATTTTAATTAGTGAATCTTTCCAGGTCCAGGATTACAAGGCTGCTTTTAGCTGGTATTTTGTCACTACTGTTCAATAAATGGCCATCAAGAGTTCTTCCTGAAATTTGCCTTGGCTACCCACTTTTGCAGCGATATATCAGCAATACGCCTTTTGTCACGGGGAACATGGGAGAGGGGGTTTCCTGGAATCCTTTCTGTTTGATAATCCATCAGTGCCTCAGGAAAGACCAGTTCCTCGTGCCCGAGCAGCCTCAGTGATCCCAAGGTCACACCCAGCTTCCCTCTCCCGTGGGTATCGGTTTTGTCGGGTCTGTTATCCTCCATCACAACATTTACATTTGTGAGGGGATGGCCAGTGAACTCTGAGCAGGTCTCCAGGATTCCCTGGAATCGGGGCCCATTTCCAGGGCAGGCAGGAGTCTCCCTGTCCTGCCCAGCACAAGGCAGGCATGCATGCCCTGGGGCAGGAGCAGATTTCCTGCTCACACCCTTCCAGGCACAGCAGGATTCCCACCTTACAGCTACAGGCAGGACTTCAGTGGAAAGTAAATCTTTCTCTTCTAAGATCAGTCATTTTTCAACAAGCCCTTTTTACCTTATCTGCAGCTTCTCGGAGAGTTTTCCTCTCAATCCTCCTTGTTTCTGTTATTCATTGTCTATGTTACATTCAAAGTTGACCTGGTCCAAACCTCCACTCTTACTTCCAGTCGCCTTTGGCAGCCCTCTGCTTTCTCCTCTCTTCAGTTCGTCCTACTGCATAAAAGCACCATGATTTAAAAAAAATAAAATATAGTGTTCAGTCCAAAACGTTGCTACGGTATCTTAAAAAATTCAGTGACTCTAAACCAGAACAAAATTCACTGAGCATCTGATGGAATGCCACCAAAAGTCTCAAAATGTGTAATTGGGCAAAGAATAGAAAAAAAATAATAATAATTAAAAAAAAAGCAGTTTGATGAGGTGTATGGAGGAAAATTAAGGAACAAAACCAAGCAAAGTGGGTAATGATGAAATTTTATGTCCAAGAGCTGGACTAAAAGTGCGTTGGTAGAAAAACTGGGGGTTTTCTGGTAGATATTTCAAAACACATCACCCACTGCCTAAGCATCTGTAAAAAACCAAGATGTACTCTGCAGCTGCATATTCTGTGTCTCCTGTTCTAGTCTATTTTCTAAATTGTGTTTCTGTGAGACTGACTGAGAGCAATCTAGACTCAACACCATCAATTATTTTAAGCACTTTAACTTTGGTTAATATTTTCCTTTTGTGCTTGCTGTAATCCTGGGACTCCAAAAGATAAATACTGTAATAATTAAACAACGATGCACAGATAATTCTTTTATTCCTTACCATGAAACTCGTGTGACTGACATGAGTTTAGGAGATCGATCTCTTGGATAAAACTGGGTATTGTGAGAAAACTCTTCTAGGAAGGAGCATTGCAGACCTGTTCTATCTTCCCTTACTGCCAAGGACAGGCTTCCCCATTTCTCTGTTGGTCCATTCATTCCAGCACTGCAACTTAGAGTAAACTGGAATAAAATTGGATATGTACATGTTAAATCACATCTGTCCACTGCAACTGATGGAAAAGGGGGTCCTGATTTGTCTCCAGGAGAAGGATTAGCAGAACTCGACTTGTGCATGTTGATTTCAAATGTGATTTTCTTTTTCTTTATGGCAGAGCACTAAGTGAACGCAGTAACTGAATTTGGCAACTCTGGAAATTATTAGAACCTTTTCTTTAAAGCAGGAAAGCCTAAGAGCAGCGAATAAAAGATTCTGGGAAGGGTCTGATCACCTGAAATTGCACACAACGTTGGTACTGTAGATTCCCAAGAAATGAGATTTTTATGCCTACTGTGGGCTTCTCCTGGGCTGAAATTGGATGCATTCTTTGATAAATGGGCCCCCAAAGAAGAAACACGTACACAGTTGTGATAAACCAGCTTATTTCTAAGTCAGATTTGGGAATCTGAATCCACAACTGAAAACAAGGCCATGCTGTGGGAATGAAGAGGAATATTTAGCACGGAATCAGAAATGGGCTTCTGAAAATAAGAGATTGTTAAAGTTACGGCGAACATCTACAAACTGCAAAATATCAGCAAGTCTTCTCTGCTGCAAACTGATCTAAAGCAGCTTTCCTGTTTCCCCAGCAACCTTGAGCAATGCCAGCTTGTTTCTTCGGAAGTAAATTAAATGTGACTTTCAAGTAGTTCATTATTTCAGTGGCCACAATGCCTTTTGGAAGCAAGGACTTCTGATAAATCATATTAGGATTTGCTGCACTTCTGAAGGGAGGCAGATAAAGGATTTCTGCAGAAATAGTTTTCAAATCTAGTACATTATTTTTTTTTAGAAATAACAAAAATCATGTTTCTATTGATACAGGAAAAAAAAGAATAAAACGTGTTTGCTGCGTGTAAAGAAAGGTGAAATATTGTTCGGTGCTGCAGGTGCTGCAGGTAGATGTGCACAGCCCTCAGACACAGCTCCACCTCAACTGTGGGGCTGAAGCCTCCGGAAATGCTGTCACAGAATGTCCACACTCAGCCCAGCCCATCCAGTGGTCAGGACCTGGTATCCTGAGAAATCTGCCAGCCTCTTCCAGGACCCAACCTGTGTGTGTGTATCCGAACCACGACATCTTCGGGGGGTCTGTAGGATGCACAAAAATGGGTTGTGCAAGGTTTTTGTACTGATTGTTGGCTTGCTTTTGGTGGCATAGCTAGAAGGAAAATACATTGGAAACAAGAGGTGTGCAGGTGGAGCTGCCCCTCCGTGGTGCCTCTGCAACAGGCAGGCGTTTCCCTCTCAGAGGAAAGGACAGAAACCTTTCAGTTCAGGGACCACACATTTTTTATTCTGGGTTTCAGCCTTACGCTGTGAGAATCTGTTGCTTTGCCTGTCCACCTGTGTTACCTCATGAATTTCCACCGATCTGCACCTGCTTGAACATGAATCCTTTCAGATTTGGTGGTGGCTGAAGTTGTTTTGGTTAAGGTCTGGTAGGAGTTCAACAGAACTTCAGGTCAAGCGGTTCAGCTTTAGTTTTATGTTGGGATGAAACCCACTCCCATTCAGTGCTTCCCAGGCTGGGAGAAAAGCATTCAGCTTTGTTGCTTTATTTTAGTGGAATAGAATTAGAAAGGAAAGCATTTTGGGAGGTTGATTTTTGGTTGGTTGGTTGGTTGGTTGGTTGGTTGGTTTGAGGGCTTTTCCCCCAGATATAAGGGTTTGCTGGAAAGAGTTTACAGTAAATCATTTTTTTAATGAAAGCAAAAATCTGTCATAGAAAAAAAATCGGGTTTTTTACCAACAGAAGTCTGTGTAATAAGAAACCCATTTTTCACTTAAAAGCAGTGTCAAGAAAGTGAGGTTATTGTCAGAGCAGTGTGGATCATGACTGGTCCTGGCTGAGCTGATCACATTACACAAGTTATTTCAGTGCATAATATTGCTGTTCAAAAGGACTTTGGATGGGAAGAACCACAGCAGGGAATGGAGCAGCCATTAACCATGACAGGGAACGCTGCATGTCCCACAACCATAATTCATCACTGTTTCAAAAAGTTTCCTGGGCTGGAGTCTTATTCTGTGTGGTCGGAAGAGCTGCTTTAGTAAGAGCCATAACCATCCATTTCTTTTCCAAAGTGTGGTTTGGCTAGGAAGACACCAATTTGTAAAAACAGAAAGTGAGAGTGCCTCACATGTATGAATTCAGTTAAGAAATTTCACAGTTATCAACAAGACATTTTCTTTCCATGATAACTTATTTTTCCTTCTTGAGAAATCGATTTTTTGAAATATTGAGAAGTGCTAACCAAAACCAAAGAGAATTAAATAGCACATCTCAAAATCATCAGAACATTTGACTGACAAGCTGCGTATTTTTCAGATTATTGATGTGGGAATATTTACAAATGGCAGTGTTTCCATCTCATTTGAGAGGAAAATGTTGAAATAAACTGAAAAATGAGAGTAATGACATTCCCCTCTTGAAAACTCTGACCTCGAGATTCTCTGATTCTGTGATAAAGGGCAGCCCTTTAGGTGTGGGGAGAATTCTTCTCCCAAAGAAAGCCACGGCTGTGCACCTGGACCTTCACAAATATCTGAGCTTTGCCTTGGTTGCACAGGTTTGGGGCTGTGATTCCAGGTGAAGCTGAATCTCACCCTGACGCGTGGCAGCTGAAATGGTCATGGAATCGTGGAACCATTTGGGTTGGAAGGGATCCTAAAAATCATCCAGTCCCTGCCTGGTGGACAGGGCCACCTTCCACCAGAAGGACGCGATGCCAGAAACTCTTCACTGGTAAAACTCAGCCTTGGGGTCAGTCCCTGTCCCCAAATGACAGCCATGGGTCTGTCCTGCTGTCACCCTCACCCAGAACCCCCAAGTCTGGCTCAGTGTCCCCGAATGGGAATATTTCTTCTATTTCTTCCGTGGTGTTCTCATAAGTGATTGCTTGTGGCATCTTATGTCCTTATCTCGGCTGGTGCAGCCCCCTCATGAATATTCTGCCCATATGGAGGACTTTTCTCTATCATTGCCCATTAACAAGGAGGATAATCACTCATCCAGTTATCAGGAAGTCAGGGAAGGCCTTTCGTTGAGCCCTCAGTGAGGAGAATCACGGGACACCAAGGGAGGTTAAATGTGCCTGACATTATCATCGGTACATTTTTTTTTCCCTGTGTAATTACTGTATTATAATAAAGTTGATCTGAGTTAAAGAAGTGGGGTACTGAAGTCTGTTAGGGCTAAAAGACCATATCAGTGACTCTCTCAGCTTTTTTCAGTCGTGGGACAAAATGCATTTTTGGGCTGATACATACAAACCACCATTCTGGTCACCAATCCCCCGGGAAGGTCACAACTGCACACAGAAATGATGTTTTATTACACAATTGCTCGGAAAGAGAGGTTGCTCCAGTGTAAATACAAAAAGGGGAGGGGAAGGCGTAATGATGCATCATTACTAACAGCAGCAACACTGAATTTCAGGTTCAGGCTGAGAAGTCTTAACCTCCAGAGAATTTGAGCTGTTTAATAATATTAATGAGCTTTACCTGCTTTTTCTCAGCTGTTCCATCACAATTTAGCCAGGTTTTGAAAAGCCAATGCACTAAAAGCATTCTTGTACATTAACAGAACTGTGTTTTTGCAAAAGTGACTCACCCTGAGCAATTGGTATAAGTGCAGCACAAAACTGGCTCAGTTATTCTTCTCCTGGGTGTTCTGGATCTTGCCAATGCTGCAGCAGGGCCAGTGAAACCAGCTGACTGCTTCCACTTAGGATTTAAACACAAAATCAAGTTTTCTTTAAATTCTATTGCTCATTTAGGAAAAAAAACCCCACAAAACCAAAACCCTAAAAAACCACCACCACCACCAAAAACAAACAAACAAAAACCAAACCAAAAAAACCCAAAAAGCAAACAAAAAACCCCACATAACCTCCCTCTCCCCCTAATAATATTCAGTTGCACAAACATCGTTATTGCTGTAGCTTTTCCTGCTGGAAATTTGAGAAAGGGACATCTGAAAAATGAGAAACTGTTTCTGACACAAGGCAATATCCTTTAGCCAAAGTGGGAAACACCTCTTGCTCTGGAACCTGCAGTTTTCAGTTGTTCGCTCTGGGGCCTTTCCAAGTTATCCTGTTTGGTATCTGCATGAAAAGTTTCAGTCTCGTGCCTGTTTTCCAATTTTATATTCTCTCAAGTGATTATTTGGGTAGACACTCGTGTTTTGAAATAGAACATTTGATCTCACTGTGCAGTATTCCCCTATTTCGCAGGCTTTAAGAAACTGTCATGGGATTTTATATCTTATTTGCCTCTTACAACTAACATTTTTCAGTTCATTTCAGGAGATAATAGGCTGCTGATTTCTGGAGTCACCTGATGCAGTTGTCCACTGCTCGGTGTTGCTGTCTTTAAGAGCGTTCTCCAGGGCACAGAGGTGACACCTAATTACTGATACACAGCTCCTGCCAGCAGCAATTTTCAGCGGGTAAAATCTGTTCATAATTGAGGGAGAGAAATATGTAAGGTATTGTTAAAGTCATACTCGACTAGGAAAGCTTTCAGGAGGAACAGAGTGAAAAAAGATGGATGTAATTCCTGGTAAATTTGATATTGTGTCTTAAGGATCAGTGGGATATGGGAACTCAGGTGCCATGATAGAAGAAACAACACGAATAAAGTCTGAGAAAATGACAGTGTGTGGCAAACAAAAGACAGAGACAGCCTGAAGTTGCCCAAGTTGACTTCAAGGTCCTTTCCAACCCTGAGTATTCTGTATTTCTGTGATTATATGACTGCTGAATTTGTGGTAACTTAGAACAATGTCCATGTCACTTGACTCCACCTCTTGATGTAAAGAAGCCTCGTCTGAGAGAAATTACGTTATTTACAGGTTGCCTTCATCTGCAGGAAAAAAAAGGGAAATACCAATTATGTAATGATGAAGTGGTTAAGATTGCAGACTGGAAAACAAACCCGCTCCACCACCCGATTCCATTTCATGCCATAATGAATAATCACTCTCCCAACCAATATTGCTGTAATAACAACCAAAAAAATCCAGAGGTTCCTTTGGCCTTACAGGTTTTACAAGACCTCTACCACAGCACTACCAGCACAGAAGTGAAACAGGAGCTGCATTCGTTTCCTTTCAGAGTGCCTCTTTCCTGCATTTCTTCCTTTTTTAAATTCAGTGTTCAGGATTAAACTCCATCTCCCATCGAGCAGTGCAGGCTCCTCCCTGCCACCGAGAAGGGTGCAGGACAGCAGTCACAGCAAAGACTTTTCTCAGTTCCTCTTTTGTCAGTGTTTGGAATTCATCTCAAAGAATCTTTTTGGGTTTGGAAATGTGTTTTTCGAATTCCTCTCTCTTTCAGGGATTTTCTGTAGCATATCTCGGGCAGCTACACGTGAACATCTATTAAATTAGGCGAGCTGGGCAAGGAAACAAAATGATATGTGGCTAATTAACTCGGCCTTAGGTGTTAATACTGAGACTGTTGGTGTGCTTTGTAGCAAGAAGGGCTGAGAGACATCATGAAAAAATGGATCAAAGGCCTTTTGTATAGTGGGAGTTGTTTAGGAGCTCTCCTTCCTTGTGAATTTTAGTTAAATATGTTCTTGCCACACGTTGAAAATTCGACACAACTTCACACAGCCAAGCAAAATTCTGATGCTAAGACAGTCTCAGACATTCGGGCAGCTGGAAAAGTTTGGAAATCCTTATTCCTGCAGTTTAATACCTCCTAATAACCTCTGGAAAACAAGGAGAGGATCTAAAGGTGTTGGAAATGTTCAGCCTAATGATTTCTTGAGAAGCCCTTTATTTCCACGAGCCCTTTCTGCATCACCAACCCCTGCATTGCTGAAGTACATTTTAGTTTGGCTTGAAGCATTTATGTAAATAATCCCGGTTAGGGGTGGGGTTTTGGTTTTGGTTTGGTTTTTAATCCTTTTGTACTCCCGATAGGGACCTTTTGTCTCTGACTTTTCAACCTGCAAGCTGAGGAATACATCCAGCATTGTCCTGCTCTTCATGCCTCAGCACACGTATTCACCCTCTGGAGCAGGCATTAACTTTGGGGACAGTTCCACTTTTTAAAGTCATCCGTCAGTGGCACTGTACTCGTGAGTATTCCATGGAAGCAAGACAATCTGATGGAGTGGTCTTCAAATTCTACTTTTGAAATGCTGAAAGTTAAGAAATATAATTAAACTGCAACTGCATTAACATTTATATAAAATATAAACCAAATGCTTATCCTGATTCACCAAACAAATTACAGTTTGAACATTATTAAAAAAAAAAAAAAATCCCAGCTACTTATCAACAACACCATTTGAAATTATTGCCAGTACTACAACTCTAAATGCATAAGATGCCTTAAATACAAACCCTGAACATTTACATACTGATTCCATGAGCAAAGCAAAAGGTATTTGCCAGTAACAGTACAGGACTCAGCATTTTTATTGTCTGAGTAATCCTGGTTCGCTCTGATATGAAAATTCAATTATTTTAGAACTGGTCGTCTCATTAAATTTTGACAAGGAGCACAAGCTCAGTACCAGCTCCAGCTCTAAGAGGCTGTGGGAGCCTGACAGCTCCACGGTGAATTTTAAAATGTAGTATTTTTACAGGACAAGATTATCTGACAATTT
Source organism: Eulacestoma nigropectus (assembly GCA_013397775.1). NCBI lineage: Eukaryota > Metazoa > Chordata > Aves > Passeriformes > Eulacestoma > Eulacestoma nigropectus. The sequence continues at coordinate 821,168 of VZTE01004627.1, forward strand.
TATATTAAAAAAGAAAAAATTAAATACATTGTAATATCCAACACTGCTAACTTGGCCTTTTTTGTAGATATTTTTATGAAAATTTATTGTAAAAAAAAAGGAGCCCACTGTTTATTGCATCTTTTCCCCCAAGCCCACCTCCATGTCTTATGCTCCACAATTGTGCTAGGAAAAAGAAGTGTGTCTTTATGTGAGCAGCAAGTATTGAGCCACTCTTTGTTAGCACTTTTTCCTTTCCTCACTGGAAACGTGTTTGCAACCATTTTTATAAATATTCTTTCCAACAGCGGCAAATCTTTTATTTCACCCCCATGTTTACCATCAGTGCTATCAAGGGATGTTTAGACAAAGAGGGTTTTTGTCAGAAAATGTCAGGTCATTGAAACGAAAACTTTTTACTTTGGCAAGACTTTGGAAAAGGCTTCTCAAGTTGAAGGTGACGTTCCACGAACACCAAACTGTTGGAGTATTTTGATTTACATCCTGACCCTCTTGTAGCACTGACCTTCCTCCGCCTGGACCATCACAGCCTGTCCGTGAAGCTGTTGCTCATTGTGCCATAAATTTCCCTTATCCAACCCTGCTGGGGGTGTGAAACACTTTATAATCCACATGAATTAGGCAGCTGTGGGTGGACAACGTGGAAAGAACCCAGCAGAGGATGAGATCTGGGAGAGTACAAAGAGCACCATGGCCCTTTGGCAGAGCCTCTTGCCATGCTTGGGTCATTCTCTTGAGCTGTAGCAGAGCTCGGTACGTTCTAGATCCTGTGGAAAGAATATTTAATTAATTTGCAAAGTAGAACAGCTCCAATGAAAAATAGGAGAGTATTCAATCTCTTAGACTGCTCGGTGCTTGTGGCAAAAAAGGTGGAACAAACTAGGAAAACAAAGGCTTGCATTGGATCTTCTATACCAGAGCTAAGTGCTTTTGCCATGGGATTCACAGTTCTGGGACTGGAGGTTGGAGGAGGAAATTGAGGTGTGTTCCACCCCAAGCTAGAATGTGAAATCTGGGGCAATACTGGGAACACTTTGTAGAACACAGAACATTATTTCCCTCTTCAGGTCTCACAAATCCTTGTATCACAGAGGTCTGTGCATTTTCAAGTGGGTTATTTCAGCTGCTGAGCAGTTGGTCGGCAGTGAGTGTGCAGGAAGTCATTTGCTCCAAATTTGAAAAGCCACTGTGAGCAAACATTGATTTATTAAGCTTCTTCATGACCGTTGCTCAAATATTACTTGAAGACACCCACTGAATTTTCAGACTGATATTTTATCGAGCAAATAATTTTTTTTGGTGTGTTACACCATTTCTCACACTTTGTTCTCACTGCTGTAAAATAATTCAGTAAATCAGAAAATCTGTGAAAATACCACTGCAATATACTTATTACTGCAAATTTAGGGTAATTATATCAAGGAAAAAAATCATTACACAGTAACAACAATTAGGCTCAATTATCTTAAAGGTCTTTTCCAACCTAAACATTTCTATGATTCTATTGCAAGGTCAACACAAATGTTCCATTTAAGATCTACCCCAGGATTTCTTGAGAACAGACTGAATGTTCAAAGCCTAAATGTCACCTGTGGACCAGCAAGAGAGGATTTCTGTTAAACATGTAAATATCAGAGTGACAGAGGCAACCTCCCTGTGACAATCTCTAGAGGGAAGTTATTCCAGGGGACCTTGTATGGGAAATAGGAGACATGCTGGACTACCCCATATATTGCTTAGGGCCGGGGACATTTGAAATACACACTTCCTAGGAAAAAAAAAAAAAAGGCAGTTTGAATTTTTTTTCTCCATATTTTAATTAACTTCTGTGAAGGTCACACATATCTCTATCTCTGCAAGGCACAGTGTGTCAGTCATTTAAAAAATCTGGATATTTAGCACTATCTTGCCGTTATAGTCCAACTTTTTTTTTTTAAATCCAAAATTCCACTTTAGTGATCAAATTAAAGAGATGACAAGCTCCCTATCCTTACAAGCGAAGCATTTTATGTTTTATACTCAGATATACTCTGTGTGATATGAGATGAGACTTCATAATGGGATTCAGTGCAGTTGAGTGCTAAATTATAGCAGGCTTATATCACAGAACATTGTAACAATGAGAGGAGAATTCATATCATGGCTTTAGGAAGAGAGGAAAATTAAGACTTTGCAATTAAAGTAGTAACCTAAAACTTTAAAATAATTTAAACAGTTTCTGAATACATATAATGTTCTGTACTTATCTGGAAGCAGGATTGGCAGTTGTTTGAAAGGATCCAAGTGAAATGTGGACAAGGTGTATGTTATGTCCTCAGAACACAGATCTGTCATTTTCTGCATTGTTCAGGGATACGTTGGTATTGAATATCTCTTTCCCACAAATTCACAGGCTCCATGCAAGGCTGGAGAGAAAACCAGTGTAATGTTATCGTTAAATTGATGTTGCATACAACTTTATGATGGTCCTGACAACTGCAGATTGTGAATTTGCCAAGGGCAGCCTAGTAAGTGATTTCCAGAGACGAGCGCGGAGCTGTGTAGTAAAATAATCCTTCCCTTCAGAAGGACAGAACTGCAATTTTCTTGTAGACATAATTTACCGAATTATTACTGACAATTTTAGAATTCCACTGGGTGAAACACTGGGGGCTTGAGAACAGAATTTCTTATCCTTTTAAGAAGAGGCAAATTTTAAACAGACAGTGTGTCTATAGCATCTGTGTAACAACACAGGAGGAACCTGACCCAGAAAACCAGTGGTGGATTCCATTCCTTATTTAAATTTCTGCCTGTTTAAAAGCTGAGGTGCTCTATGATTCACAGCTTTGGATAAGGTGTAAAAAGAGCTCAGGTTCATATTCTGATTTCTTCTCACGTAGCTTTGGAGTACAGTCAATAATGCTTTTAGAACCAGGTTTTTCCTATGAGCACTGCTGCATAAAAAGATCTTGCACAGCTATTCAAATTTCCTGCCCTGATGAAACCCAGATGTTTATGTAATTGTTTAGATTGCAAAATCATAGTGAAAATGATTCTGTTAGAGTGTCAAGAAGGAAGAAAGGCATAAAAAGGCATTGGAAATTACACTGATATTTGATGTTTAGATTTCTTGTGGAAAGTTGTTTTATAATCTCACAGGAACAAGAGAAAAGGGAATAGTGTTCAATATAGATGTCATGTCTCTAGTTGGTTTAGACCCAATCCTCTGGCACATGAAAATGTCTGCCAACATCAATGAACTAATTGAAAATCAATGCAATTAATTTCAGTGAAAGAGCTGGAGGTGTTGTATGACTTAGACTTGAAGGCCAGCTCAAAGCAAAATGCCCTGGGCTTGTTTGATTTCTTCCTGATACGAATGGAGGCACCAAACTTGCTTCTTTTTTAGCTCGGAAAATGTCTTCCACGATGGACTGGACAACTTGCAGGGTTTGACTCTCTAGTAAGAGTCAGCATTATAAATATCAGTGCAATTCTATCTGTTCTGTGTAAATTCCACCATCCAAGGATATGGGTGAGCTGCTGTGAGACACTTCCAGCTGCAGTGATGTAAGGACCAGCAGTTTTCCTTCCAACTCTCCTGGCTTGGGTGATTTGACCACTTCTGTTCACACCTTCTGTTGACAAGGTCAGAGAAAAACTGGTTTGTGGTGAGGCCTCATAATGGACCCTGGACCAAAGTGGCTTAAATTCAATCTATTTCCACTCTGCTGTCTGAGGGTGACTTCTAGCCTAAGTCAGGGTTGGCAAGTACGACTAAAATGGGGAATGTCATCCAGGAGTGTCCTAGAGAGGACTCTGAACATGGAAATGGAAATGGAAATGGAAATGGAAATGGAAATGGAAACGGAAACGGAAATGGAAATGGAAATGGAAATGGAAATGGAAAAGGAAATGGAAATGGAAACTGTTGCAGCCATTGTGCTTCGCTGCAGTGCAAAGGATTCCTCAGCTGGTTTCAATCCTTGCCTTTAGGGGAAATATTTTTAGGGGGGACCCAGGTAACAGCCATTGAGGAGGATGTAATCGAGGCCACCTTTCCCTGCTCAGAATTGCCTCCCTGGCACTGTGCTTGGAGTCATCTGCTGATCAATTCTGGCATGCATCACATCACTGGCAAATCTGGTTTTGTCAAAAATATCCGTGCTCAGTGCCAAGTTTTGGACACACCTGGACTTCCAGGTATTTACTGGAACAAGCAGCCCGCACAGAGCATGGACAAACCGAGCAATGTCCTGTCTTCAAGGAAGGCTAAATGATGTAGGTGCTGTCTAAATTCTGATAGGACTGAAAACAAGAAGGCAAAACGCACTACAAAATGCAGTTTCATTCCACATTCTAAACTCAGCAGCAGAATTAATGGATAATACAACAGGGTTAACAAACAAGCAAAAATCCTCAAATCCTCAAAGTTACTCTACCAACATTCATCATAAACTACTTGGTCTGGCTTGAAATACCCTGTTCTCCTATTAAAAAAAAAATTAAAAATTAAAAAAGTGAAGAAAGCAATACTGAATATATCCTGCATGGGTGGAGCAGCATACAATGAAAACCGAGGCAGAGCTGGAGAAATAACACAGTTCTGAGCAAGAGTAAAGTAGAAAGTTTTGCTGCCGTATCAGGATTATCAAGAAATAAAATGGTTTAAACTCATCCTCTGCTGGCTGCTAACCTTACTGGTTTTGGTATGGTCTACAAAAGGTGTTTCAGGTGCGCCAGTAGAACAAATGAGCTATGTTTGTGCTGATGCAGTTTGGCAGAGTTGGACAAGGTGGGATTTTCCCCTGTTGGCACTGAAATCTTGGGCAAAACAAACCCAATAAAAAAAGTTGTTAAGATAATCCATTACCTGCCATGTGCAAGATCTCTGGAATGTTATGGAGTTCCTCAAAGACTGGATACAGTGGTCTGATATCTTTAAATTGAGGAAATAGGGAGTTCAGACACAGTAACAGGAAATAAAAATACTGAATTTTCACAGTTTAAAAAAAGCATTTCACAGGAATCCTTTTTCTGACTGAAATGTATGATTTCCTGAGCCTGGGCAGAGGGGTCTGACAATTACTGGGAAGATCTTTCAGTGATTTTGTGAAGTCCTTAATTTATATTTGTTGATGCTGATTGTGAACCACAAAAACATTTGTCTCTCTCAGTGCCAGTATTTCAAACTGCACCTAGACTTAAATAGATAAAATAAAAAATTACAGTTGATATTTTATTCTCCCTTTAAAGCTGGCAGAACGTCAGCACGGTAAAGATCAGTTAATTGACACATACAGGGCAAAAATGAGAATCACGTATTTATTGTCCATTTTTAATTTTTTTTTTTCCCCTTTCTGAACCCAGACTCCAGGCCAGCCTCCTATCCAAGTTTTCCTTCATGCCTTATTGTCTATTCTGTTCAGCTATTTAAAAAATGTTGAATATCAACAATGGCTTTCAGTAGTGTATTGTCAACTTTTGTATGAAGCAATCTTGGTTGAATGAGAAGATCCCAGAGCTTATAGTTCTATCTACTGTGCTGCACTGGGTTTCTGCTTGAATGTGTGTGACTGATAACAGGACAAATTTCTACCTTCGTTATTACATTTCAGCTACATAATTCATTTGCCAAAATCTTTTAGGAAATATCTTTATAACATATTGCACAAGACATCAGGTAAGTGCTTGTAACATAAAAATAAGTACAGATCCAGCGACTGCCTTGTCAAATTTTTGTTTGTTAGTTGTAGATCTGCTTCTGCCAGGTTGCTTTGCAGGCTTCCACAATTTCGTGGGGAGCTGTGTGCCACGGCACGTCTCTAGCAGAACATCTTTGCTCACACAAAGAAATTTGTACTGGATCTGCACTGCTGTTAAAATCTCAAGGCAATATTTAGAAATATCTTGGGGGGGGAAATGTTGCAAATGTGTGCAGGGCTTGTGGGTTTTTCAAGTAACAGATTTCGGCGATGTTACTGTCAATGTTCAAGCTTATTTCTGTCTAGAATTTGTTCTACTAACAGTGTTTAAAGCTTTTTTATTTTTTAAACTGCTTCTTAGCCTTCACAGTCTGATATATTTTTATTTTGCATAGACGAGAATTGTAATTTAATTATATAAACGCAGTCACCAATGTGTCTTCGAAGGGAATCTGATTTTCTGGGCACTCTTTTCAGGAAATCCAAGGATTCCCCAGCAGTGCTCAGTTTATTCGTTCATTTCAGTTAACAGGTGGCTAAACAGGTAAAACACAAGCAGCTGTTTTCCTTTCATTCTCCACCTCTTTTTTCGACAGTTAATGTCATTTTGGAAAGAATTCATTTGAGAGGTCTTTCTTCTAAATTAGTTGACTGCCACAGTGACATAAAGGGATGCTGCTGTACAGGACTTGATCCAGTCAAGTGAATGATACAGAATTTCCTTTGCAGCTTGTGTTTCGCTTGGGTCAGAAGAGCAGGATCCAGCTCATCATCTTATATATAAAAAATTAGTTAATGACTTCACCATGTATCATATTTAATAGTATTTACTTAGATCTTTTAGGTTTTTACAGCATAAGAAAAGGTCAAAACAAATTCCCAAAGGCAGCAAATATCAGTAAGGGCTCCACCAGTTCTGACTCTGACCGGTCGTGAAGCAAATTGGTGCTACTGAGTTTGAGAAAAGACCCTGAATATCGGACTGCAGGGACCGTGTGCTGCAGCAGGGCTGGAGTTACATCCCAAACAACCTAAAACTTGGCTGGGGAGCTCCCTGCTGGGTGGAATTTGTAGGTATTGAGCAGCGTCCTGTTTGACACCCTGTTATCAGTTTCCCATTAATTCATCCGCTTGTCCCTTTGTCCCAGAGCCTGGACTCCTTTCAGGGCTGGCTCTGCTTTGTCTGTGTCCTGCCTGCAGGCAGACAATGACCATCCGATACCTTGCACTCTGTGTTTATGTGCCTCATCAAAAAAAGCAGCATAGAACACGTTGTTTTAAATTGCAGCAGATGCATAAAGTGCTCCTTATTTAGGGGTCTTTACTCGATGATACCCTTGTCAAATGCATGGAAGATTTCTGTGTTTTGAAAAGGGCACCAAAAACAGCTTAAAAAGCAATTTATTTCAGTGGAAATTTGAACTTTAGGGGGAAAAAAAGCCATTTTTATACAGGTACTCTGATATAAACGGTGGCAACAGATTATTTGGGGACAGCCTATTAATGCCAAAGGTCTGCTTGCTAAAGTGCTCATTGGTACCTCCTATATTTATAGTTTTACTCGTTCTGAGACCTTGTACACATGCTAATTCATGCTGTTGTTATACAGTAACAGTCAAAGTAAGAGGTTTAATGACAAATGTAATAATAAAATTTTATTTTTGCCTGAAGGAGTTAAGGATTTTTGTGTAGGCAGCATTACACAGATGGCACAAGCACTCAGGCAGGGTAAAATGTAGGACTATTTTACATCATGAATTAGGAGCTGATGTCATGCAGAGTCTGCAGAGAAAAAGAACAAAACTTTATCTGGTTTTGTCTTTTGAATTACTCGAAGAAAGCTTTCTTTAAAGAGAAACAAAATTCCTTTACTCTTTAAAATCAGTCTTTCTTTATATTTCAGTCATCATCTTTAATGAGAGGAGATTCACAGCTGGAAAAACCTAGGAAAAGTTTCCTGAACCTCTGGAGGAAGATGAGAAACAGCAGGTACAAAGGTACTTTGTGTTTTATATTTGTGTATTTGAGCCCAGTGCAGCTGGAATGTTTTACACACACGATATAGAACACACCCCACCTCCCCAGAAGCATCCAACTGATCAGTCAATTTTTAAATTCATTGCAAAATCATCTTTCTGGATTTAATTAAGAGATTTTACCAGTTACTGAGTCAGTATCCTAGCATTTCCTTAGCCCTTTTCGAATCATTCACAAATCTCTTGTGAAATTCAGGTGTTTGTTAGGTGTCATAATGGTAACTGTGGTTTAAAACCCCAAAACATCCTGCCAATGATAATTGTGGTGAACTTCCCTGGTTTTAAGAATTTATGACTTTTCCATGGTGAAATAACAAGGTCTTCAGTCTTCTTTTTGTATCAGTGGATGCCTGAACTCGTAGAGCTTTATCAAGAGGGTAAGATGGGTGTTCCTTTGTGGAATCTGCTTTACTCTGTACAGTACAAACTGTGGGAGGTTTCTAGTCTGTTCCTTTAATTTTTAAAAATCTTTTTTGGTTGTGTAGTGGCAATTTAATTCCCTTCCCAAAATGGAAGGCTCTCGGTGGAAATGGATGTTTAGGAGGCACACAGGTTTTAATTATAAATTGTTTCTCCTCTTCTCTTCACCCAGAACCCTCCATGTGGCCAGTGCTAATTGTCCAGGTGACATACTGGAATCTTTTCCTTAATTAGGCACTGTCCATGTGTGGGAAGGATGATGTTTGGGCTGTCTGTGTCACACTTGGTGGTTGCTAATCTCAAGGAAGGGTGGCTCTCACTGCAGCCACGAGGCTGCCTCTGATTTTTAGAACTCTCAGGTCAATATTTTGCATTTCAACAGTGTTGTTCTGTAGAGTTATCCCTCACAGGCATTAGGCAGGACTCATAATTATGAAGGAGTAAAGATGTTCCTTTTCATTTCCCAAGAGGAGAAATTGAAGTGTGGGGTTTATTTGTCTGAGATCAGCCAGCCAGCTTGGGGGAAGAGGAAGATTTAAATCTTGCCAGTGGAGGTGGGTTGTCAGAACCCAGTCACAGAGCCCATCCCTGTAGTGCCACCAAGTCTGTGTTCCCACTCATGGAATAGACAGGAAAGTGCTCTTTTCCCTCAAAATTCCTTTGATGCCTTGAGGGGCTACCTAGAAACAGAGACTAGACAGGAACAAGGGAATAAAGGTGGATATTTATTTGAAAGGCCTTCAAAGGTGCACCCTGGGGAGCCAAAGGCCGCATCCAAGCTGGACCCCAAGATGGACCCCGAGTCACGAGTTCCTCACACTTTGATAGGTTTGGTTCATTTGCAGATCAGCATCAATTCACCAATTCAAACTTTAGCTGATGATGGAATTTCTTCCATTTCTCCACCTCTCCAGAGGCCCTGGTTTACACCTTTTGGGCCTGGGACAGCCTGAGTGTCCTTGAACAACGAGCTGGGAGAGGCTTTGTTGTGTCTGTCTGGCACAAGAGAGCAGCAGCCAACAGGCTCCAAGGAACTCCAGAGTTCCACACCAGGCAGTGCAGGATTTAAAAATATAAAAGCCGGAACCTAAGGCATCACTTCACTGCCTCACTCCACACATAAATGCATGTTTGTTACCTTTCCAGTACTCTTTTTTTTCCCCTGGATAATCTCACATATATTCTGTGGCAGTTTTTTTTCCCCTCATCCTGAAGGACCAGGGAAGCACTTTCCCAACCCAGGTGCTCCAGTCACGCTTCCTTTATGCGCCCGTAACCGCAGAGCTGGCACAGCCTCCTGTAGGCAAAGGAATCTTCAGCTGTTTACTCCATCACTGTGTCTTTGTTGAGGGGAAGAGAAGAGGAGTTTGGAGCTTTGTGGGGGTGTGTGGTGGGCAGTGTAAACCCAGACTTTTGGGTGTGCATCTGCCTTACGCTGGAGAGGTCCAACTGCTGGTAAGGCCAAGATCATCCCCAAAATTTGCGAGGAGTCTCAGCAGGGCTTTCCACGAGTTGAGAAAATGAGCCCAAACCTTTCTCTTTCTGGGTTCTGCACACTTTGAGACAACCCAAGCACAGCCCATGTGCTCCTGCCCACCAGGGGTGGGGAGCAGGACACGCTGCTCCCCAAAGTGTCCTTCCCAAGCAGCTGGTCAAGGTTACTGTTTTTCTCTTCTGACACGTTATCAATTACCCTGCCAACAGACTGATACTGGACCTGTAGTTTTCTTATAAAATAAAAAACTGAGTTTAATTAAATCATCAGTAACTTGGACCTAATTATTTCAGACAGTATTTAATTAATGTTTCATGGACACCTAATGTAATTAGGGTTCCTTTAATAAGACCTTCTGTGACATTAGAATATATGACCTTTATCTTCCTTATCATCCATAGTCTGACAACTCAGATTTGTCATTTTCACTATAGGTATAGTTTGATTAAATAGAACAGAACATAAAATTAATCTGCCAAATTATACTTGTTTGTTTCTCTCTTTTTTTTGCTAGTTAAAGACTAATAAGTTAAGTCTTTTAATTAGCAGTGTCGGTACAAATGTTCATGCTGGCGTTTTACCTTTGTGTTTTTTCAGGCTGTTTCTTTTGTATATCATTTTTTATGACAAAAGTAGATAACAACCAGACTTTATTAATCACTGTGAAGGGTTCAATCTTTTAGATATGAAAAATAAGGAGCTATTCTTTACAGTAACAATGACTGGTAATTTTTTTTTCTTTTACATTTAAGACAATCCCGCAAAGCACTTCACTTTTCTGGTCACAAACTTTCCAAATATAGAACTGCAGTTTAAACGTGAATGAACGTAAGTGAGATTATGAGGCTGGCCCAAAGTTGCTTTTCAGGAGCTACAGGTTCTCCCTTCTTCGCTCTTGTTTTGGGGCAGTTATCAAGATCCAGTGAGAGAGCATCTGTCGTATGCAAAATGTAGAGAAAGAGAGTGATGAAAGGGATTTTATAGCCTTCCTTGGAGCAACACTCATCTGATCTTGTTTCCTCACTCACCAAAGAGCTTTTCTACCTCACTTTCAAAAGTTAAACTGCTCCAGTGCCTTCACTCCTGTTTAAATTCCACTCACTGAGGTAAATTTATATTTAGAAAGACAACACAAATCTTAAAAAGTAGAAGTGGAGCATGGTGCACTTTTTTTTTATTACACTAAAGAAATTGAGGAGTGCTCCTCTAGAACAGGGAAACAATTTCTATTGGTTTCTGTTCTCCCACTCAATAAAAACCAGCAGGACAAAGGCAACTCTTGGCTCAGAACCAGTGCAGATGCTGAGGTGGGATGTCTTTGCTTTGTTCCCAGTGGAGAATGTAGAGAAGGGAGCAGCTCACTGGCTCATGCTTTTATTCTCTTCCTAACGGTTTTAACACCAGAGATGTTGTCATGAGAAAGAACATACTAAACAAATTGTTGAACACTCCAGAGTAGATTTCAGGCATAGCCTTTGAGGAAGAGGGAAGTTTCCTCTGCTCCCCTTCAGAAAAGAGCAGAAACTACTGAAATTTAAACCTCTGAAGAATCCCATTTAAGCCTCTGAAGATATTCCCACAGCTAAAATTAAACATGAGCTGAAGGGTTTTGTTCCACTGGCAAGAAACAGGCTTAAGGAACTACCTGGTCTACACAGGATTTGTTAATGTGATAAGGAAAAATGAGCAAGGAGCTGAAGCTGTGGTAATTAAGGGCGGGAAAAGAGCAGCCTAAAGCAATGAAGTGCCAAGTAAACCCTGAACACCTCATTCCCTTTGATTTATTCTAATGTTCTGCCGTAGTTACCTTGAGTAGCTGGCCCTTTATTCTGTGTGTAACCCAAAATTGAACCTGAGGGTTGTACAGCACGATCACCTGGGTAACATCACCAACAGTGCACCTTCATTTCCTCCTGCAGCCCTGAGCCTTTTCCTTCTGACAGAACTAGGCACTGTTTCAGATCTGTTCAAAGAGATGATCTGTAACTTCTGGTAAGTCCCTCACTGTAGAACTGTGGGTTTGTGGCAGGGCTATCACCCTGTGAAATACATGATGACCAAAAGAGGAAGAAAAAAAATCCAAACAAGAAAAACCCCCATCAGATACCAGAAAGAAACAGAGAAATGGTATCTGAAAAAGTGACACCAGCATCTTCTCATAAAAAAATTACAGAAATTCTTGCCCAGAGCCCGTCCCATGATCTTCTTCCCATGGCCATTAAAACAGCTACATCCAGCACACAGCGACCCCTGACTTCATATATTGGATAAAATTGTCATTTTAACTTAATAAGTCCTAATTAGTAGCTCTATGTTGTTTGTTGATTGCAGGCTGTGATTAGTACTGAGAATGCAGCCACTCAGCAGCAGTGGCAGTACTCAATTAAGATTTAAAGATGTAATAAAGGCAGTGACCAAGATTCATCCCACTTGCACCAATTCCCAGTAGGGGAAGAGGATGTGGAGGGGTTAAGCCCAGGAAATTTATCACTGCACAAACAGGCAGCTGCACAATTCCACCCCGAGTGCTGCCCCGAGTCTGTGCTGAGCAAAGTCTCCCACTGAAGAAAATTTTGGGGATAGGACTGTTTCACAATTTGGTATCAGTGACCTGATCATTCTCTCCTGGCAGATAAGTTTGTGATATTTTACCTCACGTACCCTTACAGTCACCGCAGTTAGATTTCATTAACACGGTGAAAATTGAATTATGGCGAGCTTCTATCTGAATAGAAAACACCTAATCTATCCATGGATACTCAAGCAAATATGATTAATATAGAAAAATCTACGGGATAAAAGAATCTTGATCCAACCGTGTAAAAACAAATTAATCTGATTACACAGATTACTGAAAACTGGTCACCTTGGCTACATTAGGACCTTTAAAAGCAAACACAAATCAGTGAATCATTTTAATCAAATTTAATTTAGATTATACACTTTCACATAAAATCTAATTTAGTTGGAATTACTCGGTCATGACTTGTCTGCTCCCCACAGGACAAGGTTAAAGAGATTACATTTGGGTTCATGTCAGCAGCATCTGCTAGTTAGCTCCCTGAATGCTGATTTAATGAGAGAGGTTGTGCTTAGTCTCTTGGAAAGACTTCTGGTTTAGGCAGGTGCTTGAGAGATGTTATTAATTTAGTGTGATACAAAGAGTGATGTTCTCATGCTTGGAAAACTCTAGTATCATTATTTTCATGTGTATAACAACCCTGGTGGGTTTGTTTACGTCTGAGGAGCAGCTTTTGAGGGTTTCCCTCTAATCTGTCCTTAATATACTCCTTTAGAGAGCGAGGAGATTCCTGCTAAAGAAAGAACAGCTTTTTTAATATAAACAATTATCTTGGGGCTTGTCTCTAAGGGGCAGCAAGAGAGCACTAATATGAATTTAGAAGGTACAAAATCCACAAGTAGGCAATGCCTTATTGTCCCATGGAAAATCTGCACCTCCACTCAGCCCACAGAGAGCACCTTGCTCGTAGCCCACCTGCTCTGCAAAGAGACCCTTTAATTCTTTGTATTCAGCCCTGCAGAGCCAGATTCTGTCCCCCTTTGACTCGTAGCACGGAGGTTTTGTGCTGAAATGAATGGGTTGCATTGCAGTTGGTTACTAATTGATGAAAAAAGAGTCTCAGTGAGTTTAGCCTTTGGTTCGAGTGTAGTGAGGGCAAGCTCTGTGCTGATGGAGCAAAACCAGAGGCAACAGTCGCTGTTTCTACTCCTTCAGCCCTGTGGAGGAAGATAAGAAGGTCAAAATAATACTGAAAACTTGCTCGATGCCTCACTCTGAACCAGAAAATTCACAATGGCTTCATGAATCAGGACTGACAGAAAGATCTGTCCAGGCAGGAACCAGTGCTCAGGCACAAGATGCATCAGGTGCCTGCTGCCTCTCTGACCTGGCGCTGGATGGGCAGAAATCAGAGACAAAAAGGCTGATCCCACGGGTTCTCCCTGGGCAGGATTTCCACAAGGAGAGAAAGGGCAGGCTGAGAAACTGTGCACATATCCAAACTTAGCTGATTCCCTAACCCAGCAGGTAAACTGGAGGTTTAAATGGGCTTAAATGTCCTTAAAGTATGTCCCTGCCTATGCAGGAGCCTCTCATCCAAGTTGTTCTCTCCCACATCTAGAAGAGATTAGCCAGGAATTCATTCGGGGGAAATCACACCCATTTCACTGAAATCAATAGGAGTTGCATCAATTTTAGAAATCCTGCATGTTTTCTGCTGGTTTTTTAAAGCACTGTTTATGGTTCTCCGGAAGAGAAAAAAAAAAAGCACTGCAACTATTAATCCCAGAAGTTCTGATGAGGAATTTTGAGTAACACTTGAAGTTCATTACAAAATTTTACTCTTTTGATGCCGAATTTCCCTGGTGGAGGGGCTTAAAACTCCCTCTGTAATTACCATAACAGCATAAGGGTCGAGCCGTTAAAATAATCTCTGGCAATTCGGTGTGATTCGTGTTATTTATGGAGAATGCTGCAGACACAATGTTCTCTGCTACACCCTCTGTCTCCTGGGGGTCTTCCACCCTTTCTCTTCCCCTGTGTATAAATGGTCAATTCTTAGATACGTACTGGAAGAATGTACGTCTCCAAAAATTAATGAATCCACGCTGAAGGAATACCATTTATATGTGACATCCGTAGTCATATCAAAGAGAACTGGGCAAAATTGAGAAAAATGGGGACATACCTTATTACAATTACCTCCTATTCCAGCGTATTTTTCTTATTAGCAGTGCAGACAAAAAGGCAGCCCTCCTATTTTATTTTAAATGAGCCTGATAGAAGTATCTCATCCACTTCATTTTCATATGAAATTGCACTGTGGAGCCTGATCCTCCTTGCCTTTACTCAGGCGAAATACTTACTGCTGTGCCTGGAAACAAAGTCTCTGTCAAGATTACAGGGTTAGGACCTGGGATATGCACTTTTACCATGGATAATCACTGGTGTTTGTTCTGTGTTGCACGTGGCATGCCCAAATCATCTTTTAAAGAGGGAAATACCCAAATACCGCACTCACCTTGGCCAGCTTTTGGTAAAAACAAATGTGGGCCACGCTGTGGTTTCATCTGGAAGTGGCAGAGTTCTGCACCGCTGGTGGCAAGGTTAAGACATATTAAGCTTGTGTCAACGTATTTCCTGATATATTCATGTGAATGTTGAAATACCAAATAATTCTGGCATCCAAATTGTCTGAGTTTACAGTTTTACTTTCACAAAACGTGGAAAAGGGGATATTAAAGTTTTCTGCCGGTGTTATGTTTGTGTAATCCTGACAAGGGTGTACATCACTTCCAGCGTGTTCCTGCTGCCCTGGAATGTCCTTCTGTCCCCAGAACTCACCCAAGTGAAATTCATAGAGACAAAGCCAAAATAAAGTAAAAACAATCAAATTGTACAATACTGCACCCGAAATCTGAAATCTTAGGCACTGAAAAATAGATTTTGGCACGTTCTGTACTTGACACGGGAATTTCAATCTTGGAGCAGCATGGAGAAAAGAATGCAACAAAAAATAAAACCAAAATGCTGACCCTAACAGTGCCAAACATCGGCAGAGCTCATCCTGAGTTATGAACAGCCCTGATATGAAATTATGCCAGTAAACACGCAGTTTAATCTAAAATACAGCACAGACACCAAAACCCTCCTGCTTAGCTCAGGCTCATGAAGGAAAGATAAATAGCATTGTCACTCCTCAAAATTAAGATTTTTAGAAAACTGAGGAAAAAAGTGCTGAGTTTAATTACCCCTTTTAATTAGCTCGCTGGACAGCTCTTTAGTTGCTGTGATTACAGAGGAACAAGCAGAGCCTTTCACACACTGCTTCTGTCAGAAATCTTCAGATGCAGAAAACCAGTTTTTCCTGCTCTTGCAGTAATTTTTATTTATAGACCATTTCTAATGCAAATATTGGCCTAAAATCAAATTCTAAGGAAGCTGAGTGACTTGGCAATAGAGATAGAGTAGGAATGTAAAGGATTAGAGTGCTTAATGTACTGGAAAGAAGTTTATCAATACTGACAATTCTCACAGTGCTTAATCAAACATTTAAGACAAGTGGAGAAGCAGACAGTAAAGACTTAGGGGCTTTTGAACAATAAAAGCAAACAGACTGTCTTGTTAGAACATGTCAATTTATGGTGGAATAAAGAAACATCTACGATTTAGTTACTCTTTTCATATAGATAACAGTGGCTTTAGGGAGTGAACTGACTGTAAAATGACTGTAAGTAACTCCTGAGGAAAACAAAGCACAACTTTCCTTTTATAATCAAATTTTAATGTTCACAGCTTGGTGGAAACAGGATGATTGTGATTTTTCTTTTATTCTTACAGGCAATTCTTTAAAAATCAACACATAGTAACAGATCTAAGGGTCTGTTCCTTCAGTAACACATCTTGTATTTATCTTATCAGAGCTTGAGTGTGTGCTGGAGAGCAGCAGGAGCAGGACTGGGAGCTTTCTATGTCTCTGCAGGGTTAATCTGGGGAAGAGGCTCACACACCTGCATTGCCTGGGCTAGATTTTCTTAAATAACAAGTCTGCAAATTCCTACTTGAAAATTTGCTGTTGATTCTGACTCCTTGTCTAAAAAGCCTGACTTAACTCCTATAGTTTTGGTAAATGTTCTTAGTGAGAATCTGGATCCAATCTAAAGAGAAAAGAGATTCCAGTTTCTGGTGGGATTTCAGTGGTAACTGTAGGTTAGCTCAGCATCAGTCACACTGGATTTACACTCAGATCAGAATGCTCTTAGTCTGGCACTTGGTGTCCCATTATTAGAAATAAAGATCTGTAAATATTTTTAAGAAAACAGGTGCTGTAAGGCCAGGAATGTTAAATTCACATGTGGCAGAGCAACAGGAATATACTGCAGACTATGTGAGCAGAGAGAAGAGGGAGTTTCTCCCTTCAGACAATCTCAGCAGCCAACCAAATAATAAAGATAGGGATGACTGCTTATCAAGCAGTGTAATATGACACCTACAACAAACACAAAATTGGCACTCAGTTACTTAAATTTAACTCTCACAACAGCAGAGCAGGACCCTGAGCTGTGTTAGCTGAAAAACAGAAAATGCAGAAAAGATGAAAGTTCAGTTCAAAAGTGAAATTAATCAGAAAGCAGTAAGCAGTTGGAAAGCAGTAAGAATTCAAGATGGGAATTTATTCCCTTTTTCAGAACTGAAGGTGTAAAATTCCAGCTATCCTGAGCTCCCTTGTGTAGTCTGCTGCTACAATAAAATATCCCGAGCTTCCCACCTCCCCATATTGCCTTAAGTTCCTGGAAGCTGTGTGTCAAACTCCCCTGAAACACTTCTGGCATTTTAACTTCGTTTGTATCTATTAGTTTTAAATACATAGCACATGCAAGTCTTGCCAGATTTCCGGTTAGTTATTGTTTGCTACTTGATCTCAATTATTGCTCTAAAATCTTTTTATCAAGATGTTTCTGTTCAGTTCATGTTTTCCCACAAAACTGGAAGATGCAACGTAAGTGTTCTGATGCAATGGATTTTGACTACAGGGGAAATGTTCTAAACCAGGTTTTTTTCTTTTCAAGAACAACGCCAACAAAAATAAAAAGATAATTTATTTAGCAACCGAGGGTAAATCTTTCATCTGGCAGAATGAATATTTGAGCCTGATATCAAACCTTGCTGATGTACATCACACCCTGTTTGTTCCTCGATAGACTGGAAGGCGTCATCAAGTTGTAGCTTGATTTCAATTCTAAAAAATCCAGTTTGCATTTTGGCAACCTAGTGACAGTTGTGTTTACACCAACCCTCCCAGCTCCGAATTTCCTACGACTTCAGGCACGTCACAGCTGGACCTTGTAGGACTGGTACTCAAAACTGCCCTGGCTACCTAATGAATATGCAGGATGAACTTAATTCGTGTGTCTGTTTACCTCTGTCTCACATGCAAATAGGAGCTGTCCTGGTGGCCATTCACACCTGCTGAGGGCCCATATGCACATACAACCATGGCAGCTTCTCATGCAGATTATAAATTCTGTTGCATGTCCTGAAGACTGAAAAAACCCCCGCTTAAAATCACCCTGGTATCTCTGCTAAAATGGTTTTACCTCACTCTGTATCATTCTGTTCTTGTTCAGCCATCCGCGGTTTTTTTTAAAGTAATTTACCTGGGTTTCTAGAAAGAAGCTATTGCACATCACCGTTAGTAACATCCCTCAACACATTCCTGTTCCACGGAATTCGCACCAAACAAATAAAAAATATGCCATGTGCGACATTTATTTATTGATGTTTTTAATATTCATGTTTTGGGCTGCTATTCCTCATAGAGAATATGCAGGTGGAGATGTCCATTCGTTGAACTAGTTTGAATCAGTCAGTTGAAGCCACTTGTAAAAGCATCCCAGCAATGTTACCCTCAGTGAATCGAATTATCATTCTTCTATCAATTTCCTAAAGATGGAGTAAAGGACTACTTATCTGTTTCCTAAAAAAAAAGCAGTAGGATGTGTTTTCTTATGATGCAGGTGCAGTAAAGCCAATGGTATAACAACACTGTAAAATCAACATCAATAGTTAATTTATCCTGAATTCCATGTGCCTTATCATCTATAATTTTGATCATGTTGTCATTAACTACTCTTAACCCGGGAAGACAGCAGGGACTAATTCAAAACGGAGAGTCTTCCCAAATTTGCCCTGCACCTATGCCTCAAACTTCAGAAATGAGAATAAAAACTGCCTTGTGTGCAGAACAAATT
Source organism: Eulacestoma nigropectus (assembly GCA_013397775.1). Classification (NCBI taxonomy): domain Eukaryota; kingdom Metazoa; phylum Chordata; class Aves; order Passeriformes; genus Eulacestoma; species Eulacestoma nigropectus. The sequence continues at coordinate 839,578 of VZTE01004627.1, forward strand.
TCTGGGAGAGACTCGTCATTGTGTGGTATTACCTTGCTGCTAAATAAATAGAACAAGTTGGGCTCTGTGATGTCTGATGCCTGCCTGCAACTGCACCGTTATTTAAGTGGAAATACTGATTCAGTCTCACACAACGACCGCAAAAACAAAGCAGAGAGATTTTTTCAGTTTCATCTTGTTCGCGCTTTAAATTGCTCCGTGATTGCGTCTGCCCCCGTGTGTGTGTACACACATGTGTTTGTCCCATCTGCAACGTTCATATCAATCTGTAAAACACCGGAATTCCGGGAGCATAACATGAAAAGCTAAACGGTATTGATCCCTCCAAGAGTCAGTGTAATCAGAGCCTATGTTTGATCAGTGGGTTGTAAGTATTTATCATCGTCCTTTAGGTATTATATCACCTTCAGGTAGCTGAGATGTAATTGTGGTGCTTCTGACACGTCTCACTGCACAAACATGCACGATCTGCCTGGTGCCATGAGCATGAACAGCAAAAATCATAATTTAAAAAATCCCTCTCGTTTTGCAAGTATGTAGCTCACAAAAGGGGGAGGTGTGTGGTAAATAAAATTATTTTGGCTCTACTTGAGGCAATAAGCAACAAATCAGATCTTTCTTCAAGTTTATAAATAAGTAGTTCATGTTGCTGGCTGTCTAATTAGCTCAAAGCAAAATGCATCAAATGAGTAGTGGTAGCAGGGCCAGAAGCCTGATAAATGACAAGGAAAATTCAAATGCTCCTTTAAAATGTAAAAACAGTTTTTCTGATATAAATCTGAGCACGGAAATGTTGCCTTTTTTACTGTGTGTGGTATGAACAAGGGAATAAGGAGAAATATCTGATCAGCAACTTTTTAAAATCCAAAAATCCTCTATTTCATCTCAAGTGCAATGATATGAACAGAAACAAGGCCTGTTCATCCACGCTTTCCTGGCAATTTAACTTGGAGGGCTCTTTGTGTGCAGGAGCACTGCACACATTTCTCTTAGAACACTCAGTTCGTGATCACTGTGTCATAATTGCAAGTTATTGAAGAGCTAATGATGCACAAATGAGTCCAGAGAACCAAGGATTTCCAGCTTAGTAACACACAGTAGCAATTTTCTTTTGTAACCATCGGGGATCAGCCCCAAAGACCTGGAGATGAAGGGATTTTTTGGACCAGTCCACATCCTCTGTGCCACCTTGTCCTTTCTTGAGCGGAAAGTTATCCTGTGCCAGCAAACAGTGCAACTCTCCTTGCCCTTCATCTTCCAGCAAAGGTTTTAAAGTAAAATATTGCAGCATAAATCTCAGCCCTGTGTCAGTCCAGCAGGTCTCACTTCCCCCTTCAACCTGGAACTGTGCAGCTTTCCCTGGTGTAAAGTGGCAAACCTCAAAAACGTGCAGTTGGTTTAAGCTCAAATCTTCACTAGATTAATCTCCAGTCCTGGTGTAACAGCTACCAGTGGAAAATTATTCATTTGGGAAGTTTGAGCGTTGCTTAATTCTGATTATGCCTTTTCGTGCCCTACAATAGGGCACATTTCTCTGCAGCTCTCATTTCCTCACTTATAATTAAGGAAATCCAAAGGAATAATAGCACTATAAATTGAAATACCTTCTGTGGCTCGGGGTTAGTTTTGAATAGGGGAAACAGTAACACTTTTGCCTCACAGGACAATGTCCTACCTGGTAGCTGGGCAGCACTGGAGAAGCACCTGCGGGAGGCAGAGGCTGCCCTCTCCTGGGATAGGGAATTATCCCATTATCCAGGCAGTGCAGGAGCTGTGGGACATTCCCTAAGGACAACGGGATGTGATTATTACTCCCATTTACACTGGCACTCCAAGGTTTAAGGTTTCTCTTTCGGGAGACAGCCTAGCTGTCTGTGTCTGCCTTAAGTGTCTTGCATGAGCTTGAAATAAATAATTTGAGGGTTTTTTTTCAGATTAATTCCTACAGTCTCATCTTTTAAAACTTTCTTTAGAAAGTTCATTTTTTCTCTTTTTTGCTATAAATACTGCAGTAGAATATTTTCCTTGTCGCTCCAGTCAGTTCCCAGCTCATTCAAAACATTTTCTTGACATATTCCTGAAGCAAATTGCACAGATGTAGAGCTTTAGATGGGATTGATAATAGTTCCTCCTGTTCCTGGATTCTTTTCTCCTGGTGTCTTGTTTGGAGCGTTCCCAGGGAGTTACAAAATGCAGATCTGACCCTTCTCTTTCTGTTAGTCCATGTTGGTTCTGAGTCCTTTCCAGGTTGTGATACTTATGGGCATGATCCATTACAGGTATGCAAGATGGTCAAGCCCTGTGCTAAGATGATTTAATCCAAGAGATCTGGTCCCATGTTTTTCCTTTGTATTTCAGAGGCTTTTCACACTTCACTATTTTGCCCATTTTCTCAATCTCTCACCTGTAAATAGAGCCGGGGCTTCCTTACCTGCCACGGAATTCTGGTCAGTAAAAACTTCATTTACTGTAATATATTCAAATACTGTGATAGGAAGAGCCATAAAAGCATCAAATGGAACCTGTGGTTCTTTTTTTTTTTTATGGAATCTGGAGAACAGAAGAACGAGATCCTGTCTGTGAATGTTATGGGGCTTTGTGGGGGTTTGCTGCCATTCTTTGTGCACTTGTGCTGGACTCAACCTGAAATGAGAAGCAGTGACACTTGATAAGAAGAATTTGTTTTTTCCACGCAAAATTAGGGCACAACTGGCTCCCTCTAATTTTCCATCAGCTTTCCTGGGAGCCATTGGTGTGCAAATAGAGCAGGCTTGAGTCTTCATGGGCTTTGTGTATAGAAGTTGGAAACCAGATACAGAAATCATCTGGATTTGTACTGATTAAAATGATAAAATTCTTAATATCACCTATTCTCTTAACACCCTACAGCTGTTTTTCAGCTCCAATCCAAATCAATCTATGCATAAAACAAACTCTGCACAGTGTATTTCTGAATGCTACTCCTAGTACTTCACTGGACACAGTTTAGATATGCCTTGTTTGTGAGGTCTTCAAGTTAAATCAAAGTAGAGTACGACAGTTTTGTGAGATTACACCGTTTTCCAAGGGGTTGTGGGGTTCTTTTCAAAAGAGAAACTGAACCTTTTATTGACGGGCTGTTCTGAAGAAGTGGGAGTGGGGTGGGCCAGGACGGAGACAACTGACAACAAGAAAAGACAGCAAAAGGGAAACAAGCCATAAACTGCGTGGTGTCTCTTTCCTGGCCTCCCCTCTTGGCCACTAAATTGGTTCCTTTTGAAGCCTTTTCCCCTTGTAGCTCCTCCTGCATCACACAGCATTCCCTTCCTCGCTTCCTAACAGGATTCTTCAGGCAGTAGCCTCGGGACTGCATCCCAAAGCTCCTCTTCCCCTCCATGCTCCCCTCACTGAGCAGCCTTTTGTTTGCTTCTGCCAGAGCGAGGCTGAGTTTGGTGGGTTCTTTTCTCTTTTTTGTCATCGTGATCGTCCTGTGACCCTCACACACATTTAGATCACACCCCTAATCTACCTGGGAACACCTCATTGCTGTCCCACAGAGCAAGGAGCACCATGTCCCAATAATTAGCCTGCACATGCTCCTGGTAGGTGCAGAGAAGGGAGCCTAGTGCAATCAGAAAGGCTTCTTACACAGGGAAAATTGGATTTTGGTTGGATTCTTTGCATGAAAAATGTGTTGGCTACACCAGCACCAAGATCCACGGTGTGGCTTTAGGTGCATTTTGTGTGACTGCTCCACCTGTTTCAAAAAAGGCCTGGAAATACCTGTCTTACAAGTCCTTAATTGATGTATCATTGAATAAGTTCTTCCCCTGCAAGTGCCAGCTGCACTTGCCCTACTGGGAGAGGAATTGTTGTCTGCAGAGACAATTAAGAGCTGGCCCACAGCAAGGCTGGGATTTGAGTAGTTCTTGGGAGATACTTTGAATATCAGATAATTCATTTGAGCTGTTACAGTAATAAAGGATGAGTGATGAATATTAATTTAAATGGTGTAGTTATTTGTAGTGTTCAGGCCGGAAATGTGTTTGTCCCATGGAAACAGCTCATATAAAAATTGTTTCTTCGGTGAGTCCCATTTCTGTTATTTTATATCTATTGTCTGTGTAGATGGATGTATTTGCTTTACAAGAGGCCGGGGAGCAGATATTGCCCTCATTTATCAGAGTGTGTTAGGGGAAAAACCAGCAGAAAGGATTTTCAGGGCTGGTGAAGCTCTCTCATGACTGGCCACATAGACTGGAATGGTCAAAGGAGCTGAATCCTTTCCCTGCTAACAGTGAGAGGTGTTGATGTTTTGTAGATAGAACAGGTCCAACCCCTCCAGCTCATCCCTGCTCACAAACTGCTCACTCTACTTTTCAAAGCTCTTTAGGTTCCCTATTTCTCTATTTTTTGGTACAGCTCTGCTCAAAAATCTTGTTGCTCTGACACTTAAAGCAATTTCAGGTGAAATTTTCAGTTCCTGAGTGTCGAGGTCAGTTTAGATTCATTTGTTCTCGTGCAGAGGGCTCCTTACCCTCAGCTTGTTTCAGGGACTGAAGACACGATCAGGAGTGAGGTCTGGACTGAGAATTGGAGCAGCAGGACTGGGTTTTCCCAAGTTCTTAATCTCCTCAGGGATGCAGATCTTTCTGGGGGTTTTGTGTTGTAAATCACAAAGTCTCAATGACACTTGAGCCACTTATTTGCATGGAGGGAAGCTTTTCCCACTAGTTAGTACAGGGGTAACTTCTCTCAGACAAAATAATTTCAAATCAAATGACATTGTAATTAAGATCTTACAAAACAAATGGAAGGTTTGTTCCAGTAAAAACTGAGGCAGAGGCTTGCATTATTCATAATTTTCTAACTGCTCTCAAGCAGGGAGATTACTTCAAATACTGACATGAGTGACTCCACTTTGGGAGTTGGGAGATCATTCTTTACCAGATTAAACTATTTCTTTTATTCTTCTGTGTCTCAGGGCCAAGCAGGGGTGAAGGGAGATACAGACACCGAATAGAAAGCTGTCATTTGTATTTCATACTAAAATCACTTCTAGGTAGAAGACAAACATGATTTAGGTTTTTGGACAGGGACAAGTAATTTTTCTTGAACACTCTCTTGTTCAGGGATGGAAAGGATAAGAAGACACCTTACCACAGAAAAACCAATTCATATTTATTTGATCAACCCTTTGAATTAAACATCTAACCTGATTTCTAAACAATTAATACAACAGAGAAGGAGACAGGAAGAAAAATGAAGACTGAGGAATGGGGAGTGGGAAAGGAGAGAGTATGGAAGACATAAATAGATTAATAGAAAGGATAAAAAAAAAAAACTGTGTGTAATCTTTGTGATTTTATGTTATTTTTTAAAGACATCTCTATAGTCCAGCTGAATCAATATGAGAACAGGACTTGTTTACAATAAAGCTTTGTGGTTATTATGTTTAAATCATTACTGTAAGACTATTTCAATTACAGAATATTGATTGGATAATAACAAATTATACTTTACTCGTTACACCTAATTATAAAAGTGTGGCCAGAGAGAAATAGCAGGGGAAGAAAGGATTGTTTCTGTGATTGTATCTCAGATTCACAAGGAAACTTGTATTGTTTTTATATTCAGGAGAAATAACAGCGTTCAAAATCAATGTTCAAACGAAATAACTTGAAAGAAAACTCATATTTAAAAGTTATTACACAGCAAGTTAATTTTACATTTTGAGGGTAGAAGTATTACCTCTAAAATAATAATGGGTTAAAAGTAATGTGGGGAGAACTTGCCTGAAATAATCTCTCGGTCCTCAGTGTAATGAAAGAACACTCAATTTAATTCAGAAGAACTGGAGTTAGTTTTTGACTATAATCAAAAGACAGCAGAGTGTTATTCAGCACTTTGTTTTTCTCAGGTTCTTCAGTCCTGTTTTATTTTCTCTGCAGAATGCATACAAGTATCAGACGTACAAAATGTATTATTTGGTGTGCAGTGGAAACATCCAGCTACCTAATGTGAAGTTTCTCATATTTTACCACTTCCTTTTTCGGAATATAGTCCATCCTGATTGACCTGGAGGATGCTATACTGGATTGTCCGAGGATTACAAAATACATAATATTAGTTGACTGGTTATAATAAAAACAAAAGGAAAATGGGAAGACTGCCTGCCTGCCCTGTCTCAGGCTTTTTTTTTTTGGTGCAACAGAGTTTATATTCCCCCCTGTGTTTTTCCACTTTCCTTATATGAAATGAACAGCTGTAATTGAAAAGCAAGAAGCTCCATGGTTTATAGAAATAGGTGTTGTTAAGAGCCTTAGCCATCTAATTTTCTTCCTATTGCAGGGCAGGCTTCCTATTGTCTGTCCTTTAGAGCTAATTTCTTTTCTGATCAAAAGGCCCACATCATTGAAAAGGTAGTAATGACTATTCATTTGCTTGAAACCTCCATTCTGCAGCCTGCAAAGCTTTATTTAGAAACTGCTATTTCTTTCTAAAAGGAAAATCTCATTTGTGTCCTCTATAATGTCAATTAAAGTGGAATATATTTTAATTATTTATCCTGGAGAGAAACCTTTCAGGATCTCAATTTGCTGTGCCAGTGATACAGGCTGTAGTTTGAAACAATATGTGCCTTCAAAACTGTGTGTCAGAGAGTAGGAATAAGGTGTGTTTTGATTTTAATTCGCCACTAATGAATAGTTTATTTGGAGCTAATTAGCAAGTTAAGAGTTTTACAATTAATGTCCGATTTCTAATCCAACTGCTAAAAAGGAGCATGGCCATCATTACCAGTAAATAAGGTGGTTACTGCTTCCCTACGGAAAGCACCGGAGGAAAGATTCGCGAAGTTTTAAACGGGCAAAACGGAGATGATTTGAGTTTGTGGGGTTTGCTTGGTTTGTCGGTTTGGGGTTTTTAGTGTCTAAAAAGGAGAGCAGCGACTTCTCCGCTGAAGCACAGCAACAAGTACCGGGGAGGGGGCGGATTCCCGGCCGGGGGAGGTCCCCTGTCCCTGCCTTGGCTCTGGGGGCGAGTGGCCCGGGGGAAGGGGCGGCTGTGCCCGGAGCCCCACGGCCCCCGCGGCACTCGGGGCTCACCCGCTCCGTCCCCACGCTGTCCCCGCCCCGCCGAGGGGCTGCTGCCACCCCAGGGCCACCCCACACGGGGCTGTGTCCCCGGGCCGCGGTGGCAGGAGGGGACAGCGGGGCCACCGAGCTCGGGGCTGCCCTTGCCGGGGGCGCTCGGCTCGGGGCGGGGCGGGGAGGGCAAACGGAGCTGAGGTGTGAGAACGACTGAGAGCGATGGAATCGTTTAAGTTGGAAAAAAGGCTCCTTGAGATCAGCGAGTAAACCTGAGCCTGCCAAGCCCATCGCTGAGCCGTGTCCCCAGGCGCCACAGCCCCGCGGCTTTTAAGCCTCCCCAGGGATGGGAGCTCCAGCACCGCCCCGGGCAGCCTGTGCTAGGGCTGGGTCATTCTTCAAGGGGGTTCTGTACAATTGGTACTGTAACAGCGGGGGGAAGTTGCAGAAAGTTCCTGTTACTGTCTCATCCACTGGAGAAGAGATTCCTGCCAGGCTCGGCACAGACTGCGCTGGGGGCAGCGGTGGTGGTCTCTTCAGCATCGCTTTTCGTGCTCCTTTTTCCCTCGGCGGTTTTGCGTGAAAACACAGGAGCTAAATCTGTCGTTTCCTCGGGGCTCCGCAGCGAGCCCTGGAGAGTTATCCTGTGCTGGTGGTCCCCTCCACAACTCTGTTAATTGGTAACTCGGAGATGGAGAGAGTCCTTATTAGCAAACAGCCCCCCTCCGCATCCCTCCCCTCCCGCTGAAGACAACTCCGTGAGGCGATTGCCAGGAGGGGCTGTTTGTCAAAGGCTAATAAACAAATTCCTCGCGAGCACCTGAATGCGCCAGGGCCAGGAACAACCCAATTAAAAAACGGAGCTACTGGTTGTTTTTTTGTGGCGGTGGAAACAATCCGGGCTCGAAAAGGGTCTATTCAGCGGGCGCTCCGAGAGGTCTGTTTGCAGCCCGCTATTGTTGTCAGAAGCCAAATAAAAGTTCAGCTGGGGGGGCGGGGGGAGGGAAGTGATTAAAAAAAAAACATTCACCGCTGCCTCCTGAGCGCGCTGGGAGGCTCAGTTCAAAGGGATCGAGCTATGCCCAAACGACGCTGCCCGGGTTTACCCACGCACTTCAGATTTTTGTTCCTAAATGTTGCGATTTTTAATGATGTCATCAGAAGTAACCCTTGCTTCCCCGGATCCGCGAGCAGCGGGGACAGCTGGAGGCTCTGGTACAGCTGCGATCTCCACGCGGCGAGGCGCTGGGGAAGCCACGGGAAGGAGTTGGAGCTCGTTTGTCGGAACTAATGATTTTGCTGTCCCCCTCGCCGGGCTGGGAGGTCGGGCCGGCCGTGTCAGCTCCGTGGCGAGGGAGGCAGCAGCCTCGCCGGCAATCTCGAGCTGTGTTTTGACGTGACAGTTAGATGGGGCATAAGAATAATAATAATAAAAAAAAAAATCTCCTGACGACCTTCAGCTGTAGAACCAGCCTCAAATGGTCCATTTAGCAGCCCCATTACCGCGCTGAAAACTTCTGGGGGAGGAGATGGATGCGAGCCTGAAACAGGGATCGCGTGAACTTTTATCTTAAGCATCGCTAAAAGGCTGGGCATTTTCGGAGGATCAACCTAGCGAGGGTCAGCAGGGTCCAAACGAAAGGGGCGCCCAGCTCCCTTGTCTGGGCAAATTTCGAGGACAAGCCCTCGCTGATCTCGGTCGGGAACTGGGCTGGGGAAGAAGGGGATGTTTTAATGACGGGATCAGACGGGGCCGGGTTCGTACGTAGCGTTATTCTTTAAAAGCCAGCGATCCTCCCTGACGCAGTTCCAAGATTTCCCCCGAGCTCTTCTGGAGCTGCAATTAACATATATTAATGGCTGTTTCTTATTAAGCGCTGATCGCGCAGAAACCCCAGACGGACCCTTTCAAATGGCCCTTTTCAAGCGCGGGGTCTCTCTCGCTTTCAAGTTGGGTTGTGCTGTAAACTCCTTATCTCGCCTCGCGCTCCTTTGTCACCCAAATAAATAAATAACAATAATAAAAGGCTCCTCAGCCTTTGACAACTGTATTTACACGACCTCAAGTGTTCTCCGACCCCCGCCAGACACGCGGGGCTTCCCTCGTAGTGAATTTAAGAAAATGGCTCCAGGCATCAGGTTTCCCCTCGCCCCGTTTATTGTACCGGGCTGGGTCCCCTCCTGCTTTCTGCCCCTTCCCTGCGTCCCGGCAGCTCCGCAGGCTCCGTCCCCGTCCCCGGGCAGCAGGCGGAGGCTTGGGTTCGCTGCCAAGGGGGTGGTGGGATGGGGTCTCTTAAAGCGCTCTGCAGGTAACTTTGGGGAGCAGCAGCTGGTCCGGCGGGCTCGCCTCGCTTCCTCCTGTCCCCCACACCGCCTCACGGGCCGTTTCAGGGCAGGGACAAGGAAGGACAGGGCGACAGCAGGTGCGGGGTGGCCGCGGGAAGGTGGCGACCTCCGAGCGGCGACAGCCCCGGCCAGCGCCGTGCCCTGGCGGGGGCTCAGCCGGGGAATTGCGGCTCCCAGGGAAAGCCCCGAGGGATGCCGGCTTCGGGCTCGCCTCTCCGCTCCCGAAATCGCTGCCGAAATCCCAGCCGAGAGCTTGCGCACACAGCACTAACGCCGAGGCGGTGGGATTGGAGCAGAGGGTCCCTGCTCACTCCTTCTTCTGGAAATGGCAACCAGCCGGATTTTGAAGTTTTCCTCAGAACATGTACGGCGTAGGAAGCCAAGCGCAGCGGGAGCATTACAGGGACCTGGGAAGCCTGGAAATCCATCAATCCGTACTTATATTTTTATTCGGTCAGGTTCAGTTCTTTTACAAGATAACGATATTTCAAGAGAAATGTTATCTTGGTTTGAAATAATATAATATGGACCTTAAAAGTGTTGAAGAGCTTGGCTTTTAGAGGAAAAAAAAAACCACCCAAACTCTAATTTGAGACTCAGGCAGCTCAAAGACGAATTGAAACACAAAGTAAGAGTCCGAAACTTCACGTTGTAATATTTATTTAAACATCGACGGAAACACTGTTCAGCGGGACTTCAGCACGTTCTCTAATTCTCTATACAGCCAAATTTTTCGTTGCATGCCAGCGTGTCCAGTCCTTCCAACAAACGCTTACATAAAGAAATAGCAAAGTATTGTCAGGGTATGTATCAGTCCGATTTCCTGACAGCCTGGCAGGTCTTAAACCTCGACTGGACAGGCCAAAATATTTTGAGTGGAGTTAATTATGACCGTCTGAAGCTTTTCCAATATATTGCAAAAGTTACACGCGAACCACTCCCGCCTGGAACAACCCTTCCACTGTCACCCTGTGCCCTCGGGCTGCCAAATTTTGACTACACTCGATAGACCAGCAGCAAACCAAGCAAAAACCTAAATGCTGACTACACCATAGCCGGTCGGTCGCAACCAGGATTTGTTTCCCTTTCGACGTTGTTCAACAGATCATTTTGTTAAAAAAGAAATCCGTACAAAACGAGTGAGACCTTCAACTGCTAAATCCCAGCAGTGCTCAGATCGGCTCGGATCAACCCCCTCCAAGCCACCGTGCTGTTTCCAGAGTCCCTCCAGTGCTCGTCCTGTCCCCGCTCCCGCAGGAAGCGCCGCGGGGGCTGGGGCAGGGCCGGGCGCTCCTCACCACCGCCCTGCCGAACCCCCCCGGCCCGGAGCCCCCTCTCCAGCCGAGAGCCCTGCCCTGGCAGTCTCCTCCTCCCCGGACCGATTACCGTCATTACACTCGCGGTCTTGTCTTTTGGGCGACACCGGCGCCTGCCAAGCCGGGGAGCTGCGGCCGCAGCATCCCTCCTCGCCGGGCCGCCCAGGACGGGACGCGAGGTTCAGACACGTCCCCACCTCAAGGCCCCTGACCCTCCCCTGCTCCCCACACGCCCCTGGGGCAGTTTGCTCATAGCTACAGCGGCGATGCTGTAAAAAAAGCGGGGCTTTCCCCGAGCAGACTGCGGCTCGCTTTGCCTCTGCTGCCCCAGCGCTGCCCGGCCCGGAGACTCGGCCCGGCTTCCCCAGACGGAGCTGGAGCGGAGGCTGCGGGAGGACGAGGAAGCGCAGGGATGGGGCAGCCCAGCCCGCCTGGCCCGGCCCCCAGCGGCAGGGAGAGGAGAGCGCTGTGCCCGCGGTGCTTTCAGGGAGCTGCCGGCCCTGTCCGTGCAGGTGCGGTGTCCGTGCCTCTGGGGAAGGAAGGGAAGGAGGGGTAAAGGGAGGGGAGGGACGGACAGGGAAGCCGGTGATTGACAGCTCAAGTGGGCGCCGCTCCACTCACATATCCGCCGCCAAAGTTTTCTTTCACGCGAAGAGAACTTTCTGTTGCCATGAGACTCGGGGGATTTGCGAGCGCCGTCCCCTCTACTCCCCCCCCCCCCCTTTTTGGGGGACCCGGGGGGAAAGACCCAAGGGGCAC
>VZTE01004627.1:853061-898198 GCA_013397775.1 Eulacestoma nigropectus
TTTTTTTTTTTTGTACAAGAAGTAATATTTGAGCAAGTTGTTATTTTAATAGAGCACAACTCCTGCCTCCTAGAAGCCGCTGTGAAGTTTTCAAACCACGGCGACTCCTTTCCTGGTTTCGGCTGGGTTAGGCACTGTTTTATTCGCTTAAAAGTTTTTAAAAAATCTTGCATCTTCCAGTTTGATTTCTAGCGTTGCAATGCCATAAACAAAAACCGCGGGCTTTTGTTTTTAAACTCGGTTGTTCACATAATCGTTGTGGTTTATTAAGTGTTTTGTTACCGACCCTCGCTTGGTTTCTATCCACAATCTGTAGCTTTCACGACTTTTTAACTTTAAAGTTTTATTCCTTGAAAAAGGGGAGGTGGGAGAGAGCAGAGCTGTGCGGGTCGCAAACGCATTTATTTATAGTAAGTTGTGTGTCTTGGTTTTTCTTAAGCTGTAAACTTATGTAAATGGGTTTGTGAATTTTACTGTGAACCATGTTTTGACATATCGGATGAAGAAACGTTTTAGTTTTGTTACCGGATTCCTTCCAGAAAAAAAAAGTCATCGAAATACTCCTTCCCTGTTCCTAGTCCTCGTTTGCTTCCTTCTTCCAAACGAAGAGAGATCAATAAATTTTATATCAGGCACGTCAGCGGTGTCCGGGCGGTTTGTGCGGGTCCCGGCGCGGCTGCGGGGAGCGCGGAGCGGGGCAGGGCCGAGCCCATCCCGGGGCTCCCCGCAGCACTCGCGGCCCCACCGCCCGCTCCAGGAGCTGCCAGCGCTTTTCTGGCCGCGTTTCTGCGGCCGCCGCGCCGGGCTGTGTTCTGGGGGGGCGGGAGAGGAGGAAGAATGCGCTCCTTGGATTTGATTTTCTTCTAAAGTGAAGCGGGACCCGGGCCGGGGAAGCGTGGCTGCGCTGCCGGAGCTGCTGCTCTGCGAGCCGCGGCCACTTGTTGCCGCTCCGCCCGGCTGCTTTCTCTCGGCTGACGGGCAGCGAAGGGGATTACGTCTCCGCCTCGGCTTGTTGTGCTTTATTTTTTTTTTTCGGTCTGCAGGATTTGCCTAGAAACGCGAGCTCATCTAAAATATTTACAAAAGTAAAACCCGTTGGGGAACTCTTAATTAGACTCCATTAAAAATGAATGGTTACAGGAGTCCCCAGAGGGAATAAATAATTCAATCTTTTCGGTATGTTTGACGAGCGCTTTGAGTCTGGACAACTTTTCTCTCCTTTCCCCGCCCTGTTTATATTTTTTTGGTTAGTTGGTTGTTTTTTTTTTTTCCTAGGGATGTGCGTTAGTCGTGGCTGCGTTTTTGGTGGGCGCCGCGGAAGAGCCTCCGCAGAGCCCCGGGGCGCCCGGCGGAGCCGAGCATCGCTTCGCCCTCCCTCCGAGCCCTGCTCCGGCCGGGTCCCCACGTGTGTCCCCGGCTCCTCGGCAGGGCCCCGGGCCAGGCTCCGAGCTCGCCGCTCCGCAGCGCATCCCCGCCTCCAGCTTCGCCTGTCGCCTGCTCCCGCTGCCTCTCCGCTGTTTGCCTCGGGACAGGAGGAGAGGGGACGCGAGGGCGCTGCTGGTGTTTGGGTTTGAGTACGGGGACCTGCCCTGCCGCCCCTTACTGACAGCGGCTTCGGGGAGATTCTGTGCCCCTTGGCTGCCCGGGGCGGTCGGAGCCGCGTTCCTTCCCCGCCGCTTCCCTCCCGGCCCGGCCGGGGCCCCGCGCTGCCTCCCGGCCGCGGTGCGTGGATGCCCCGGCAGCGGCTCCTGCCTTCTCCGCCGGGCAGCACGGCCAGGCTCGGGCAGGGCTTTCCTCGGGCTCTCCCCAGAGCCGAGGATGTCCTGCAAACCTCACCGGAGAGCCTCGGTCGCTGGCGGGGGGTGCCTTGCTCCTGGCCGCTGGGGGAAGGGGCAGTTCCCGGAGCAGGTCCCAAAGCGGGGGGAGCCCCGGGCCCCGCACGCTGTCCCCGCACAGAGCAGCACCCGGGGCCGGCCGCCCTCTGCTCAGTGCGGCACAGCTCGGGCACCACCGCTGCCCCCGGGACGGGCTGGCAGCGATCACTTTGCAGATGAGAACCCAGTGAGCTTCATACCCACAGCTCAACCCTTCCCTAAGATTTCTGGTGAAATCTGGTAAACCTGTGAAGCTGCTTCTATTTGTGCTGCTGCCCTTCAGGTAGGAGCATGAGGGTTTAGCAGCATGATTTATCAGCTGTGAGGAGAAGCAGCTCTGTAAATAACCTGGAGGTCTGGGAGAAGGTGGTAACATCAGTGGTGTTAGAGTACAGGACACAGGCAGGCAGGGCAGCGGCATGACCTATTTCATCTCAGCTGGGAGTCAAACTGTTCCCCAGGGCTCTCTCTGCAGAAGTGGCAGTGCCAGGACAGCTCTGAGTGGGGAATTGTGAAGATCCTGCTCCCTGAAACAATTCTCCTTCCACCTTCCCAGGCAGGTGTGCAGGTGCAGGTCTGACAAAAGCGAGGGCTCCAGAGCGGGTGAGCAGCTGCCAGCACTGGAATTGTTCTTGGTGTCTTCAGAGTGGAACTGCAGCTGCATCACTATAAATAGCTGTTCTTTACATCTGAGTTTTCTGGAAGTGGATTCCCTGCCATGAAGTGGGAGAAACACTGTTTTTCAAAATGTGTGGTATTTTTAAACTCAGCTTATCCTTTTTTACCATAAGTCAGGGCCTAAGGAGGGTGTGTGAGCAAGTCCCTGAGGGGTCAGAGAAAAATAGAAAAATGTCTCTCTGTAAATATCTCTGCCTTGTTCTCTGGAAGCTCCTATCCGTGGTTTTCCTGATAGGAAAGGCTAAGGTCTAAGGGCTGCTTTTCCCGATTCACTGATTTTGAGATGTCCAGGTAAAATTCCCAACAGAGTTCTCAGCTTCCTGGGGCTAAACTTCATCCTGAAGTTCATAAGCTGTGGTCAGAGCTTGTGGGAAGGGTTGTGGGCAGGTGCACACACTGGATGGGGGACAGACCCATGGACCCCAGCCTTGTACATTAAATACAAATACAGATACAGCCTCTTCTTGCCTCAACAGGAGCGTATTTCATTAGAGAGCCAACAGCACAGAGGGAGACATTGCCTGAAAGACAACTTTTTTTCCAAAAAGCTCTGTTACATCCTTTGCTTGGGCTCAGGAAATTTTCCTCATGAACAAATGCAGAGACGCGTTCTCTTTAGAACTGATGAAGGTATGTTTTACTTGTACTGAACGCAATTTTTAAATTTGCAGAGTGTCTGGCCGTTGACATCCCTCCTGCATGCATTAAGTCTACATAAATGCCTTTTGAGCACTGCCCATGCAGGATTTCCTTCTGCTGGTGTGGGAGGGCTCAGAATGGAGCCATTAACATTCACAGGGAGACCAGGTGAAGTTCCAAACTATAAAGTGCTGGCTCGTTGCGTGTGCAAAACCATCAGCAACTCTTTGCACAGTTAAAACAACTCCAGCCTTATTCTACAACATCCAGAATAGATGCAAGTGCACCCTTTATCTTCAGAAGGACGGAGCACTGGCTCTGAAGAGGTTAATGCTGGCATTTAAGTGTAATGACAATATTTAGGCTTTCGTTTTAACAGGGTTTTGAGCGGAAGGTAACACTTGGTGCTGTTGGTTTGTCAAAACCCCCTTGAACTGGGTTACAGTCTCATGGTTCCTTCCTATGCCAAAGAGCTTCAGAGTTAATTTATTGCAACAAAAGTTGGTAAGTGAAAAAATATTAAATTAAAATTTTGAAACAGTGAATAAAGTCTAATAATTAGCAGAGGAAACTGATTATGGGTATTTTAAGAATATATGTTAAACCATACGTCTTTGTATTTCTAGTTCTTTGCTACAAGAAGAGATGAAGAATAAATTCAGGAAAAGCATTAGCATAGGCACTTTGGGAAAGCATTCATAAATTATCGTTTTAGCTGTCCCATATCAAACACAAGACTGAGAAAGAGACTTCTCAGGAAAATTATCAGGAAGATAAGAACTTATCTAACTATCCTCCAATGTTGAAAGGATGATTTCTTAGGAATGAGTACACCTGAAATCTGAAGCTGGGTGATGTTCAGGACTGGAATGTTGCTGCTACTCTCAATGCCTGCAAAAGTGAGAAGCTTGATATGGCTTCTTTTCAACTTACACAGATTTTGTTCCTAGATTTCTCGTAACCATGTCCAGTTTATTCACATAATAATCTGCAGGTTCAGACTATTTCCATTGTAAATTTTGTCACTAACTTCCGACAAAACAGTGAAATAACAAAGAGAGAAAATTTGAATCAAATTCTTTTATGGTTTCTCAAGGAAGCTGTGGAGAGCTGTCCTTGCAGATGTGTTTGCATGGGTAATTTAGTGGTTCATGCAGATTTCCAGGATAGTTTTCCACATACTTCCCTATCACAACTTTTAATTGATGCCCCTGGATGCAGCAATCAGTGCAACACAGCGACTTTTTCCCAACAGAATGTCCTCAGGATGAGGAATTAATTATTCTTTGCTGCGAATACCATTCATAGCCAACTTCTTTGTGCTGCTAGTCAAGCAAACAGGATTTTAGATCTGCTTCTTCCAAAGGCATCCTCAGAAGCTCTGTATCCCTATCAAACCTCAGATTTCCAGTTTCTAAAATATCTCTACCTCCTTAGTGCAGCAGGGGAGATTGCAACGCGTGTGAGCAAATGTGTGGGAGAGAGAGCAAGAGAACTGGGGGATGCCACTGCACACCCATAAAAAAAATGTATTTATATCTTCTCTATGATGAAAATAAAAATTATGCACCCGGGTGTTACACTCAGGATGCTCATCTTTGTTGCTGTTGCTAAGTTCAACTATATTTATGTCAGGTTAGTTTTGTTCAGTAATACATCAAATTAAGGCTAATCAATCTGAGCATGGTTTGGCCTGGTTTAAAGATGTTTGTGCTGATAGAAGCGAAGTCTCTGTTTCATGTCCACACGAGGAAGAAGTTACGGGGCTTTAACACATCCCGTCGATCTGGTGGAAAACTCTGCGCCTTTTTCCGTGCTTTGGCCATCCCACGCTGGGGGATTGGTGCAAACTCCCCTCGGCTGATGGGGTGAGGTGTGAAACACAAACTCCTGCATAAGCTGGGCTGCCTCCAAAGAAATGCAAAGTGAGCCGGGCTCTCAGAGCCCCAGATCCCTGTGTGTATATTCCACGTGCACCCAGGGCTGAGAGCGCCCGGCAGCCGTGGGGAAGAGCTTAGGAATAAGAGGGAAATTAAGCAATGTTAAAAACTTGTGAGCTTCTGCCGTTTATCTCTTCTGGGGCTTCTGATTGAGACTCCTGGCCTCGGTGAGCTTTTTTCTTTGTCTCTGCGGAGAATATTATGCATCTTTTCTATGCAGGCCATAGGAAATAGTAGAGCAGTGATTGCACCAAGCCTTCAGGATTTCCCCTTTGTACAAGGCTCAGCTTATTCATTTCATGCATCATTCACAGCTTGCTGTGCTGATTTCAAAAATTCTATACATCTACTTGACACAAAGGGGAGAGACAGAACATAGTGGTGGACGTGCCTTCGGTGCAGGTAACGACTGCTCTTGAATGCCATTTGCAGGGGAAGAAATCTTGAAAGTCAATGGGAACTTTGCCCATTCAGAGTTCAGGATAAGACACTTGGCATTGATTTCATTTTCATTGTACTGTGCTGCCAAGTCAGAGAAGCTTCTCTTCCACAAGGTTAAGGAAAGATATTTTAATCCAAATAATTCTTTTCTCTCTCTTTTTTTTTTTTAATCCTCCCTCACCCCCCCTTTTTTTTCCCTTTCGATTCACTGGGCAGTTTTCCTTTTACAGCCTGTAAACAGCAAGTGCCATAGTAGGAATTCCTTTATAAAAGGAAGTTATACTTTCATAATTAAGCAAAAACTTCCTTTCCTTTAAACCTTAGTCTGTTAAACAGGTGAACATCCGTGAAACAGGTGTGAATTTTTTATGAGCATACCAGAGCTGGGATAGTAACTGAATTCAGTGGCATGGCCCTAAAGTTAAAGGAAGTAAAGGAGCTGAATATACAAACTGGCAAACGTTAGAATCAAGGTAATTCTGTGCAGTTTTTCAGGCATTCAGCAGGGCTGTGTGAGTGGCTGGAGGAAGGATTAGCTCTGCCTGTGTTCTCTGTCCTAAGAACAACTGAAGTTTTCCCGACTTGGATGATTTTGTGAAGAGCATGGAATATTATAACAATTTTTTTTTAAACCATACTCAAAGCAAGATCACCTCCTTGGAAGTATTTTGCTTCCCTTTGCAGTAACTCTTCTGCTCTATTCTCTAGATTTCAGATTGTACTTGTATCAATTCTAGCCAAGAACAAATGCTTTGATTTGAAAGTCTTGTGTAAGCAGGGACGAATAACTTTGGATTAATTGTTAAAGGCAATAGGGAATCTTTTGGTGTTTTTTGTTTAGACAGCAGTAAAACAAAAAGATTATTGAAGAGTTTAGACTGTGGTGGCACTGACAGATCTCCTGGAGGTTCTGGAGTAGGAAACACGATTGTTTTGGCCTCTTGCACAGGGCTGTCCATCTTTGCCCTGGAGTTATTTTGTTTTCAGTGTCTGACAGGCCAGTTAATGATGGGACGAGGCTTGTGAGCTGCACAGAGAAGCATGGGGCTGCCAAAATCCAGCACATCCTTTGGACTTCCTGTTACATGAAACTTTTCCCACAACCGTTTTCTTGTCAATTATTCAAGAGAGGACTAGAATTTAGGCCAGCCTAAACTGAACTGAACGAGTATTTGATGAGGTTTTGCAATCCGGTGCCTGGGCTCTGGTTCTGCTTGGCTCCACCTCCCTCCTCCATCCTGCCAGGGTTCAGAAACTGGCTGTGAACACAGCCTCCACACCCAGGGGAGGACTGACCACACCCAGGGGAGGACTGACCATACAGTCCTATCTTTTTTTGGGGTGAAAACATTTTCACTGGGCTGTCAGAATGCCAGGCCACTGAAAGAACCCAATGTTTGTTTTGATACACACAACCTCGAGAAAGTTCATTTCTCCTCACACCGGGGTTTCACCCCTTCTTCCCTAGCAGAACTACTACCTCTAGCTTTTATCAAATTAGAGGTTCTAACAGCTTCACACCAGAATTTTGTTGCTAGTCCCATGCCAGTTGCTGACGAGATATGAGGATATTGCCAGAGCCGAGTGCTGAGCAGCTCTGTACCCTGCTCAGGTAGGACTGCAAGGAAAGGAAGGAGGAATAAAGAGAAATACTCTCCAGGAGTGGTGTTATGAATGCACTGCCAGACTTTTGATGCTTGATCTGTTTCATCTCCAGTGCGAAGCAGGCAGATGAGTAGCAAATGTGTTTTTGTCTGTATCACTTATGGGCAAGGCATTGTTAAGTGAAGCCAGAGATTCTGTATCTGGATGGGAACTGGAAGAGGAAGGACAATGTGATGCTGAAATAAGGACACATTCACTGTCTCTAAAGTGCTGCGTGGTTATAGCACCAGATTCTCTGCTTGATTTGTCACGAGGAAGTGGGTGAATGTGGTCCTTGGATGAGAAGCAGTCCATGGGGTCACCTCCTTGGTGGGTCTCCAAACTGTGACGGCTGAGCTTGTTGTGAACCCCTGGGAGAATTCCCTGAACAGCTCCTAATAAGAACCACTGCCAGTCGTAAGTTTTGAAATGGACTTGCCCACAGAAGGACTGGGGAGAGAAAAAGCAAGACTTTTATTGTCAGGGAGTTTTATGGCAATATAAAAAAATATAAAAAAAGTCAGGGTTCCAAGCAGAGGGCTCAGCAGCTCAGGTGTGAGGGAGAGGATGTGGGCTTACCTTGCCTATTCAGTGAGAAAATAAAAACCAAAACACTTGCAAACGGGGAGCAGGTGACTTCAATAAACTGCATCCCAAAATCTGTTGCAAAGATAACCCTCGAGCATTTTTATTTAGATGTGCTTTAGGCTGGGAGCTTTTCAGGGGAGCAGGGCTTGTTTTCCCCAGCTTCTGAAGTTTGAGGTGTGATTTTTGATGATCACTTTCATATATCTAAGCGGGTTTAACCACCGTTTGTGCCTGCCTTAATTCCAGCTCCAAAGACTGGAGCAGCCCAAAGGGAAGTGTGGGAAAGCAAATAGTAACCCCCAGCATGGGAGGTAAGTGAAAGCTGTGGCTCTGTGAAATGCATTGTTCCAGCTAAACTGAGACCCTCTCCTTCCCTTTGAAGCCTTAGAAGGCAGCTCATGAGCTGCACTGGTGCATGTGGAAGGGAGGACTAGAGGCAGGGCAGCAATTTCTAATCAGGCTTTTATGATTTAATCGCAAATATTCGCTTGCTGCAGGCATGGGAATCACAGGAATAGAAATGGCATCGTGACAAATGGTACCGAGAGGGGTTTTTCTGAGTCCATTTAGTGGAGGGGGCTGGAAGTAAAAAAGGAGAATGATACAACTAATGGAGATGGAAGGGGAAAGTCCAAAGGTAATGGGATGAAAGGAGTTTATCACCTTGAAACACGTATGCTTCCACTCTGAGGATTACTTAAAACTGTGAAAGAAACAATGTAATGTAATTTTGTATTTAAAATAATCTGCATTTTCTGTGTCTCACGGTTACTTTTTCAACATGCACAATGTGGCCAGAATCTTACCCTTACCTTGAAGTGTGAGCACAACAGAAAAAGCAGTTGTAGCTAATGAATGAGCAGGAACAATAGAGATCTACTGGCATTTGTCCCTAAAATCTCTGTGTGAAGGGGAGGATGGATGGGGGAGCTTTGAGAGGGAGCTAGCCCAGATCTGCTGAATTTCGATGAGGATTTTTCTAGTTTGTCTCCCATTCTGGTTGGCTGCATTATTATTTATCTCATCACTCAAATTGTGGTAGGTGCTGCTTGCCTTGGAGTATGAATAACAAGCTGTTGGGCTCAGCAGAGTTCACTTATGCAGTAGGAGAGAATAATTCTCTCCTCTCCAGGAACTGCTGGGTAAAATTTAATAGTCTTGGCTGTGCCTCAAGGGTTTAGGGTAGAGGATCATAATGGTGCCTTCTGACCTTAAAGTACAGAAGTATTTAAAAATACCCAAGTGTAGATCAGGATTGTATCCTGGCCAATGTACAGTCAATGAATTCCCCCTGCATTCCCTTCTATCCCTGCAATAACTTTTCCTAAAGGCTAGGGAATAAAAACTAGTTTAATAATTGTTGGATCGAGTAATAGAGAAAATAAACGTAAATTCTCAGGTGTCATGTTGTCCCACAACTGGTGCTGCCACAGTCTCACTATTTCAGCACTGTTCATATTCTTTGTTAAACTTGGTCTGAAGAGGGAATTTAGAAATAGTTCTCTGGTAAAACTTGACTAATCCTAAAATAGCAACATTTTCACCTGAGACATGTCTGAGCAAATTCTCATTCCCTATGTTCAGTGAAGTCATCTTCAGGTTGGAATATTTGTGGGTAGGATCAGCTGTTAAATGCTTGGCAACATTTCAATTTCAGTGGCCTTAAGTGTCCTCAACATTTCGATGCTCCCGAGGTAAGAGGGAAACAGAAGACAACACCTCCCTAGCGCTGAGGATTCTGGTGACTGAGCACTGCAGGACTAGCTGAGGTGTCCTAGGAGCCAGCAGGCAGGAAAACTGTTTTTATCATGAAAATTTAGATCATCTAGAAACATCCATGCACATCTGAGATCACTGGGACCTGTGGATTTCTGTCCTCACCTGGCAGGTAGAGAAGGTGGCAGATTTCACAATCCACGAATCATTTGTTGTTTGCTCTTGAAGAATCTCTCAGATGTCCTGGCTGTGGCAGAGGCACCGCACAGATGTACAGGAAGGGTACTGATGTGCTTTTAATTAAGGAAAATTCATCAGGGAAAGGGAAGGTGAGCAGGATGTTGATGCAGTCTTCCCAGGTGGGTGTCTGCACCACCTTGACACCCTCACAGAGCAGTTGGAGAAAACTGAGACCTCAACTAAAAAAAAAAAATTACTGAAGGGGTCTGGAAGACATTTCCCATAAACATATAAAGAGGTGGGTCCAAAGGGGGATGTGAGGGTCTGTGGGATGGCCGCTGAAGGGAGGAGGGAATCTGCATAACACCTGAAGGATGCAAAAAGAAAATCTCCTTCTGCCGGTGGCGGCCTCTGACACAGCCAGGAAAAATGGGAGGATTTAATGTCAGGAAAATAAAAGGCAGATGTGCAAGGTTCTCTCCAGGAGTTTTCAGAGGTTTAAGCAGGACTGGATAAAACATCTGTGAGAAGAATCTTGTGTTGGAAGAAGGGGAGAACAGTGTTTCATGGCTGTTCTTCACAATCATTTGTGAAAAAGTTGCTTTTCTCTGGTTGGAGCGTCCCTGACCAGGTGTATTTTCCTGCATGTCTTGGAAGCCTGGGAGTGCTATCCTAGGAGAGAACTTATGGTTTGATGACAATTCTTAATTTTGGGTGGTTTTTTTTTTTCCTGTGAGATCTCCAAACACTTTGCAGAGGAATCAGTGCATCTCAGTTACGTAAGGAAAAGGGTCCAGGACCCCCCAGTCAGGCAGGAGTAGAGCCAGTGGTGATCCCTCACCTCACACTGATGCTCTGCCCGCTGTTTGGAATGGAATTTTCAAAACGGGCCCTGTCTGCAGCATTTCCTTGTGCTGATGGTGGAGCTCCAGCAGCCCTGGAGGGAATTCCTCGCAGTTTTCTCCTTACACCTCTGCTAAGGGTTCCTGGCCTCAGAGAGGGCAGGGTTTCTATGCCAGCTCCTCGGTCCCTGCATCCTGGCTTAAAGTAATTGTGGTTTCAGATACTCTGGGCTGCTTCTGCCAGAGGGCTGGGAATCTTCCTGTCTCCTACGGCTTTGTCACCCTGGTAGAGGGACAGTAAACACTCATGCACTTGTTTTCTATTTTTCCCCGGTGCAGACTGTCAGAGCTTCTCTAAGGAGAGTCAAACTTAATTTAAAGATGCTTTTCCCGCCCCCAGTAAATAACCACGCTTAAATATTTGGCTTAATTTCACTAAAAATAAAACCTCTATGAAGTTTTTCATACTTTCCATTGAACAGAAAAGGAAATTTATGTGTTTTGTAGTGAAGTATATAAATGAGCCCTGAAGACAAGGGAAGATAACGGGAATTAAAGTCTATCAGTGCTCCCTTGAAGATTCCTACATGATGGGGACTTGCTCTAAGTTCATTTTGTTTCAAATCAATTCTGTGGTGGGGTAAGTTGTAGCTGAGTTTGCTGCTGGTTTGATGCATCCGTTGAATCTACTAGCAGCTGCAAAATTCCAGGAGCCTGGCCTTTTCATGATTCAGTGACCATGTAATTGGCCATGGGATTTATTCAGCCTTTTCATTCTATGTGACCCTTCCGTACAGCACCCTACCAAAAACCCCCTGGTTAAATTCTGTGGCTTTCTGTTGTGCACTCTGAATGAACGGCTCACGATTTCGAACCCGTTTTCCTTGCAGATACAGCAAGATAAAATATCCTATTAATGGCTGCCTGCTTGTTGGCACCGCTGTTGAAGCTGAGAGTCTACAAACTGACTTTAAAATGTAGTGAGCTGGGCCTTTGTGAGCACAGGGCACTGGATTTGTTCTCTGTGTCTGCTTCGGAATCAATCGACATCAGATATTTCTGCAAACCGGCTACTAAATGGACCATCAGGACCAGGAACGAGCACAGAGGGACAAACAGCCAAGCACCTACTCAGCCTCCATCCTGAAAAAGTCTTAAACACTGTGATTGAATCAGTTAGCAGCACTGTTTGGGGAGTTTCAAACATTACTCTGGGGAGCCAGCTGCCTCCTCTTTATCCGCCCTCTGGCTGGGAGCTGTGGGTGTGGGAGGAATGCAGGATTGGGTGCTTATCTCTCCATCCTGTCCCGGCCGCGTTTGGAGCCGCTTTGGAGTGGGGATTTGCTTGGGAAAGGTTGCCAGGGGAAGGTCAGCCTCCGCACTGATAGGCATTGGTGGGGAATATAGTTTTTGTGTTGTTTAGGTTTATCCTAAGCCCGCGTGGTGGAATTGAAATGCAATATTTTCACATGCGTGATGTGTTTAGTAAGGCAGCTTCACCCGGGTCACAGCTGGGAGCCTACCCAGAGGTTATCACTTGTGAGAGAGTTGTTGCTTCTGGCACTAACGGTGAAGATTTTGATCTCTGTTATATATTTTGGCATGGAAAAACTAGTTTTACAAAGGTGTGGCTGAAATCAAAATTTACTGTGGGTTTCACTTCCAAGGGCCGCCAGTGTGGCAGCATTAGGGCTGCAGTGACACCCGGGATAACTCTGCAAAATCACCAAAAGTGCCTTTAACACGTGAAAATTACAGCTGTAGGTTGTTTCAGGAGAGAAGGGGGAAAGGGCGCCTTAAAATACTCTGTTATTAAAAATTTAAATTGAAAAAAAGTCTTATCGAAGTGAGGGGTTTTTTCTTTAACTGATTTATTTTTTTTTCCCCAGAGCAGCAAAGCTGATGCTATACCAGCTGTTGACTGATATTTGGAGTGGGTAAAAACTGGTTTTGCCAATCATTCAGATAAAGAAGCCTTGCCAGTGTCTGGGCGAGCAGTGAGAACTACGTGGTAGGGGAATGGAGAGTGGCAAGAACGAGCTTTGCTTTTTTGTCGTTAGAGAAAATTGAGACCTCAGCTTTTTTTTTCTTTTCAAACATTTTTTCAATCCTAGAATAGCTGCCGGACATCCTGGTTCACGGCACAGCATCGGGAAAAGCCCAGCTGCAGTGTGAAGTAGGCTCAGAACCCATGAGCTCGCTGTATCTCACCCCCTTTGGTGAATTTTCCACATTTTTTGAGGTGAAATGGCAACTCCCAGGCGGGGACAGCAAACGCACAAGGCTGTGGTTATCACTGCATCGGGCTCGGGGGTGCCAGAGTGCCCCATCAGGGGCAGCGCTGGGGGTGGCATCCTGCATCTGCATTCACATCTTAACAGGCTCTGCTTTCCCACGTCGCATTCCAGCCGGGAATGACCCCAAAGCGCCGGGCAGACCTCAGCCACAATACCTGTCCTTCCTGGTGCCCAGGGCCCTTGCAGCCCTACAGCATGCCTGGGCAACGATAAGAGATCCCTGGGGATTAGAAATGGGCAATTTTGCATAGAATTACAGACGATGCAGGCAAAATATCAGAGCCCGAATGCACAGAGAGAGGGTGGCTTCATGCACAGAAGGTGACTTAGTTTAGGACTTTACTGAACAGCTTCTGATAAACTCCATCTTATTAATCTTCTGTGGCAGATTATCTGTTTGTTGATGGGTTTTTTGTTTGTTTGTTTTGTTTTTGGGTGGGTTTTTTGTTGTTGTTTGTTTGTTTGTGTTTTTTTTCCCCCACAGGAGATAGTAATTTAATTGCTTTCTCTTTCTACAAGTGTTATTTTTTTTTTTTCCCTTTGAGAGCTGGGCAACTGATTGAGGCACCCTTGAGATGATTTATGTGACTTGAAAGTTCGTCTTCAAAAATCTTTACCTTGAACCACAAGGCTGAGTTGGAGCAGCGTTGTTTATTATGTTATACAGTAAATTGACCCCATTTGGCTCAGAAAAAAATCATTAAATTTGGTTTGCATTTTTTCCCCTCTATAGAGCCAAACAACGACATTTCTGTGGAAAGTGAATTTTAAGTATTTTCATGAAAAATACGAAGGCGTTGTTACGCTGTGACAGTTTAAGCGATGAATAATCGCAATTAATCTACAAAAACTGAATACACGCGATGGTCCTTTGTGATGCCAAGCAATAGATCCAACTCATAACCCTCACTGGCAGCTAACTCAGTGCAGTTTGGGGCATGAGTGAGTTGGGAACCCCTCCCGGGCAGCTCGGCCACACGCTGAACAATCCGGCTGCTCTTCCTGCCCCTCTGCCCGAGGGGCACCTGTTGCCTAAAGCGGAGCTGCAGCAGAGATGTGCTCCTGAACTGCTGCGATTCACAGCTCGGCTCATTAGCATAACCCATCATTAGAGCTGCTTTATTGCTCACAGCCCGGAATATTTACATAGCGCTCGAAGGAAGCATCTCTGGAGCTTCCAGCGCTGAATCCAGTGGGAATTGTGCGTCGGGGCCCTTGGGGATTTACAGCACCTTTTCCAGGTCCTAAATAAACAGCGCAGAATGTAAAATTTTAGAACTTGAAGCCACAGAGCATGTGAACATCTGTGCTTTGTGCTGAAAAAAAAGAGTTGGGTGAAGATCTGATTTAACTCCTGCTTGTTGCAAAGTCATAAGAACACAGAATTTTCATCTTTAGTGCCACAGGGCACAACCTTTGTGCTGCTGAAACCGAGGTCCTGTGGAGCGCTTTTCAAGGGGGTAGTCAGTTTTGTAATTCCAATTTTAAGGACTAGGAGAGTTGGGCTGGAGGAGCCCAAGGTGCTTCTGAAAATTCCCGAGGACAGTGAGGACCAGCAGGGTCGGTGCCTTGTCCCCCCATCCGTGTCGCCAGTGCAGCTCCCCGGGGCAGCCAGAGCGGAGGATTTTTCAGGCTGGTGGCTCCTGTGCCTGGTGATGGCCATGGAGGAAGGTGCTAAAGTCTCACCCTGATAAGCACCAGTGCAAATCGGGCTTTGTCACGATCTGGACCTAAATGCCCCCGCTCGGAGGGATTTGCGGGCAGGATGCGGATGAATGGGGCAGGGGGCACGCTGATGGCTGTTTACGGGAAGGGATTGACCAGGGGCTCCATGGCTGCAGGGCACCCCACCCTGCCCTCCCCTCACCCACCCTGCCCGGGCAGCTCGGGAGCGGTGTCCGTGCTGCCGGAGTGGCATTTCAGAGGGAAAAGGGGCGATTTAACTTGCCATAAAAAGTGCGGCTTAAGGGCTCAGCGGCTGCCTTGCTCACGGCTGGGGTACCCATTTCCCACCCAGAGCCCCCGAGGGTTGCCCTGGAGAGTCTCAGGGGCTCCTAATGAGCAAGCAGGTAATTAATTTCTGCCATGCAGAAATGTGTCTGGGAAAACTGGGGTTTTGAGAACGATTCCATATTAATTTCACATTTATAAGCCACCCTGGTTGAACAATCCCAGCAGGAGTCAAGGCTTGCCCCAAGCCCACGGGGTGAAACCAGACCATCCACGGTGCTGTCCCACACCACCGCCCCGGGCGAGGTGTCAAAGCTGCGACCCCCGGGTGTGACAAAGCCATTACTGAGCCCTAAAGCGATCTTCTGCCGTACTTGGCATTGATGCTATCGGGGTGATCAGCAGCGGGGGGCGGTGGTACCCTGAGCTGTGAAGTTCCCGTGAAAGGAGCTGGCCAGGGAGGAGCTGGCGGCCCATCCCGGTGTGGCTGCTGGGAGGGGACTGCATTCCTCCGCTCCCTTCCACCCAGGGGTGGAGCACGGGCTGTTTGCTTTCATCTGTCCTGGTGATAAGCAGACAACATCCAGGTAACCCTCAAACAACTTTCCCCCTCTGGAAAAGAGGCGTTCATATTCACCCTCTACCCAGGATGAGTAAAGACATGACTGGGAATATAGAATAAAGGAAAGGTGAGGGTTGTATTAGTGCTGATCAGGGTTAACTTTGCCCTGAGCTGCATCAGAAAACCTCTCAGGGCAGCCTAGACTTTTGCAAAGTGCTGCCCAGTGATGGTTCTCCACACTCACCTGCACTTCAAGGAAGTGGGGGCAGTGTCTCAACATAGCGATGCCTCCTGCTGTACCACAATTTGAAAATGAAATTTCACAAAGGCACGAGAAAAACAAAACAGAACCTCTCAAAAATGATCCGATTGCCAAAATCGGTCAAGCTCTAGGATTGATACAAACGGTAGAAAATAAGGAGGACAATTTCTGAAAGTGATGTGGAAAAGGATGACAGGGTTGCCTGGAAGCAAAGGCTGTAACTCTGATTGTAGCACGGCGCTTTGCCATGTGTGTGCAAACAATAGGAAAGGCGGAAAAGAGCTTATTTAAAGATCAACCGACAATTTTAACCTGTTAAAATGTGGGGTCAACTTTTTGGTCAGCGGGGTTGTCCTGCCTGATATCCAGCAGTGTTGGGGGGGGGTTTCATAAGTACTTTAATCCATTTCTAGAGGATCGGTTGCTACATCTGATTCAAGCAACATTTGGCTTCCCTCCCCACACTCCCCCAATTTATGCCTTAATTTCTTATCTTTGGCATTCTGTGACAGCGCTGGCCTTTTAAAAGTGTTTATGGGTTGAAAACAGGGTGTAGGTGACCTTATTTTAGCAGAGCTCTAAATCACCGAGCACCATCGGGAGGTGAGGACTCAGCCCATCACTTTTAGCAGCTATTTCGTCTCGGTGCGGGTTGACTTCCAGTCAGGCCGCTTCATATCATCAGTACTTTTCGCTCCCAATTAGACGTTAAAATCAACCCTTCATTAAGGTGACAGGAGGTGATAGAGACACATTTCACTGCAATGAATATAGATTAGGGGTATATTCTGCACCTCCCATTGTTCTGAATGCTGGGCTGGAGATACCTGCTCCCGGGGCTTGGAAAATGATTTCCTTGAGAGTTCAGATTCTCAAAGGATCTGGAATCATATTTAAAACCTGTTTTCTCCCAGCCACACACAAACATGTAACTGTTTGGAGAGTAACGACTGGGATTGCTGGAAGAAGAGCATATGGGAAGGATCAGAATACTCTGCAGAGTATTTAGCACTGAGATATTTGTAACACCTCATTTTTCATGGTGACTTTGGGCACAATTTTGACCTATCTCTGCCAAGGACAAAGATTTTCCTCTGCATTTGGATTGGCACATACGGAATTGGCATTTTCGCAATGCATTTAATTGGGGTTTTTTTTGTTGTTGTTTTGGGGGGGGGGCTGGTTTTTTTTTTTTTTTTGTTTTTGGTGGTTTGTTTGTTTGTTTTTTGTTTTTGATGTTTTTTGGTTTTTTATTCTTTGTTTTTTCCTTTTTTTTCTTTCAGGTGATAGTAAATTGAAAGAAGTTCGATTTTTTTTTTTTTTAAGTCCTGTGCAGAGATGTGTGTAAATTGACCCAAAACACACGGCAGCTACTTAACTTGGAGATCATTGCACACGTTGGGCAGTATGAGTCCAAGCATGAAGGAATGAGATCTTCCTGCCAAGTGCTTGGCTGGCATTTTGTTAATTATATATGCTATTTTATAGGCTTAGCGCTCATGCCATGGCAGTGCCCAGAGACCTTGGGGTACAGTTTCCTGCTTAATCTGCAGCCAGAGGTGCTGCCTTCTGTTACGGACCAGGGCTGAAGTTCTTTTGGTCACCTGGATTAAGAATCTGACGCTGCTGACCAACATTTTTCTTCCAGAATTAATTTTTTTTTTTCTTTCAGCTGGCTTAACTCTTGCAAGTTACCAGTGCAAGAGGAGAGTGGTTGTGAGCAAGGAATGTGGCGTGAAGTGTTTCGGTGTAGCACAGATTTAAAGCGGTGAAATGCTGTCTGTAGGTGTGGCTGGGGAAGCGGTGAGACTCTGCTTCAGGGGCGCTTGTAAGAGAAAAAAGGGATTTGAACAAAAATAACTCAACGTGTGTGTTTGGCCATTTTGTCCAGATAAGCAGGGGAGTATCTTTTATTCACCTGTTTATTTTCTGTGCCTTTTTCTGTTGCTTTGGGATGAGTCCAGTAAAGACAGGACTATGCATAAAGCTTTTCAGTGCTGGGGTTAAGAACTGTCCTTGCTGCAAACAGGTCTGTCTTGGCTATGTGAGTTAACATCATTATTTTGCTTTTTCAGGATATTAAGTAATTAATTTTTAGCAGACTGCTCTGTTTACAAAGTCTTTCAGAGTTTAAATGGCTTTTGAAGAAATAAATTCTATTTATTTATTTTCTCAAGTGTTTCTTTATCCCCATGGTAAAATAAGCTTTCTGTTTTCTCTTCCCCTTTAAATACACTGAAAATTAAAGACTTGTATTCATTGCTGCTGTATTCAGAACAGCAAAGTTTTGAATTCTTCACCAAACCCAGCATTAATGTTTGTTGGCCATATAGGACTCTGCTCTTGTCAGTGCTTTTCATAAATCTGGGTGAACTTTCATGCAAAAGGATGTGCTGACTCCCACACTGAGTCACATGAAAATACAGTGATGGGCAGCTCTGAATTGCTGTGTGAGCTCAAATCTTTCTTCCTTCTTTCTTCTTCCAAAGATCCGAGGTGATGGCTGCAACCTCTGAAGGAGGAGAATGGCCTGGGAGGGGACAAATCAGAGACAACTTCCTCTGATTTCTTGGAAATAATGAATGGTGTTAGTCCCACGAGTTCTTAGGTCCATTTTCAGGGGGTCAGAGAATGGTTTGGGTTGGAAGAGACATTAAAGACCACCCAGTTCCAACCCTGAGCAGGGTCACCTCCACCAGACCAGGTTTCTCAGAGCCCAGTCCAACCTGGCCTTTGTAGCTTTAAAATCTGGTTTATCTGTGCCTCTCACCGTGCCAGCATCTGCTGTGTGGGACATTTTCACTGGGCTGCTTGATTTTTGCAAACTGCTTTTTAAAACAAGTTGAAGGAATTTATTTTGGAGCCCTTCAGTTGCTGCCACCCCGCTGGAGTTGGTTCAGCATCTCTCCAGATACGAAAATGGACAAAGCACCTTTCCCTCAATGTGTGATGGACAGGGCTGATTTGAGCTCCTTGTATCAGAATTTGGTCTGAATTACCAGAGAACAGCAGAAAGGGGATCCCTGAATGTCATTTCTCTGCTGTGATGAACTCAGCTTGCTCTGTGATAATTTCAAAATCATAGAACAGATTTTCTTCAGGATTTTTTTAAGACAATCTTTTTTTTTTTTTTTGTGCAAACCACATCATGGGAAATGCCAGCCTGCAGAAGTTAGATAAGTCACCAAGGCTACTTGTAAGAATAAGGGTAATTTCAGACCCTACAGTATTACTGTGTTATGTTCAAGTAAAATAATATTTGTCTGCAGTGACAGAAAATTTATCTGGAAGACGGTTGAATCTTGAAATATTTTAAGAGTTCTTCCCAAAGTGACAGTGCTGTGGCGGTGTTTTTCCAGGTGAAGTGGGGAAGTTATGAAGTTCCTCGAGCAAAGGCAAACTGATTTGTCACTCTGTTTCCTGGTTTTTACTCAGTGTACGGGTGATATTCCAGCTGGGAACTTTTCCTGAAGCACACTGTACTGTGTCAAAGGGTGTCTCAAGGCAACTGCACTGAGGAAACCACTCATTCATGGCTGGTTTAGGGTTAAAAGTAGCCAGGTTCTGAAATTTGTGTGTTGCTGATCATTTTGGAACTATCATCTATAGAATTACAGACAAATTTATTATCGGTTGGGGGAAATCTAACTGGAAATGAGGCATCACCTAGCACATGTTTAGCTCTGGTAATTTATTTTATGAAATGAGAGAATTGTGAGGTTGCATTATCAGCTTCATGGATTCCATATTGTGTCATTTATTGATTAGGTGCCATTGCTAATTTGTCATTTTTTTCATAATTTTGTCCTAAAGCGTTCCCGTTAGCCAAATTTGTCAACTGGACTCATGTGACCAGACATGCTGTCAGTTCAGACATTTAGAAACAGAGTTGATGCACAGAATAAAGGTGTAATAATTGTTAGAATACACATTGCATTTTTCCACAGGGGCGAAAAGAAGCCTCACTGAAACGTATCTGAGCCATTTTTGAAAAGCTGCTTTTCAAAAGACAATCACGTATTACCAATACCACAAAAATGATACAACTCAAAATCTATTCCAGGAGCAAGGATCATCTGCAAGTAGTTGAACTCCTTTTTCTGTGTTCTGTGGGAAATACTCTGTGTAGGGAGGTGAGAACTGCCAAAAAGCTGCTGTTTATATTTGTTTGTTTGGGGGTACTGTTGGGATGCCTACAGCAGCAGAAGTTATCCAGGAACAACCACGCTCTCATTTAGCCTGGCTCCTGAAAAACCCAGTCCTGGTGTGTGGTTTGACCCCAGCCGACAGCTCAGCCCCACTGCTCGGTCACTGTCCCTCGGTGGGGTGGGGAGAGGATTGGAAGAGTGATGGTGAAACTCCTGGGTTGAGATAAAGGCAGTTTAGCAGGTGAAGCAAAAGTCGTGTGTGCAGGCAAAGCAAAACAAAGAATTGATCCACTGCTTCCCATGGCAGGCAGGTGTTCCAGGAAGGCAGGGCTCCATCACATGTAACAGTGACTTGGGAAGACAAACTCAGAACGTCTTCCCTTCCTCCTTCTCCCCCAGCTTTATGTGCTGAGGGTGGTGCCGGATGGTCTGGGATATCCCTGGGGTCAGTTGGGATCAGCTCTCCTGGCTGTGTCCCCCCCAGCTCCTTGTGCCCCCAACCTCCTCACTGGTGAGGGTGAGGAGCAGGAAAGGCCCTGGCTGTGTGTAATCCCTGCTCAGTGATAACTCAAACATCCCTGTGTTATCAGCCCTGTTTCCAGCACAAAACCAAACCCAGCCCCACAGCAGCTGCTGTGAAGGAAATTAACCCTACCCCAACCAAAACCAGCACACCCAGAGAATGAATCAGCTCCAAACCTTGCTTTTCAACCCCAGACTTGTACTGTGCAGCACCACCAGGACCATCTTGCCTGTGCAGAGGTCCCTTGGAGGGGTTGCTGGGCTTCTTGAGGGCTCCACCAGCAAAGCACAAGCAGGTGATTACTGAGAGGGAAGGCTTCTTCCACAAACCCCAAGGGAAAGTTCAACTTTCAGAAATCTTTCTCACCATTTTCTCTACTCTATACCCAGGGCAATGCTGGTCTTTGACACCAGCACACAAAGAATGGAATGACAGGAGGCTTGGAGAGCTGTATCAGAGCCCTGTCTCCTGCCATGTGCAGAAGATGTGAAGGTCTGTGTGCTGCCTGCTCATCCTGCCCAAGAGCTGTCCTTGATTTCTGTCTATTTACCTACTGAAAGAAGGAGGACAAGTTAAGGCCTCTCTTGGGTGCAGAACCCAAGACGATTTTGCGTAGCTGGAGCTGTGCTGATAATTTTACAGCTGGTTAACAACTAATGGCTTCATGGAGCCAAAGTGTAACAAATCTAAGAGGAAGCCTTTCCCTGGGAATAATGCTGCAGTGAGCTTTCCTTAGACGGCTGAGAAGTTGCAGTTGTAGATGGGAAATAAGTAGAGTTTCTCAGATGTTTGAGGTCTTGGTCCACTGCCACAAATTGTCTCTGAGGGGTCGTGTTGTGGTGTAGGGTAGACAGACATTGCCTCGCTTGGTGCTGCCTTTTCATCTTTCACAGTATCTGCTACTGTTTGATTCTAAAAATCAAAATCCAAAAGTTTAGAGCATTTATCAGCCTACAGCGATTTCAAGGTCTCTGTGACAGCAAGCATGGACTCTGACCCACAGGAAAACCCCACTGTTCTCTTGCAGAAATAGTCAGCATGCTAATAAAATATTCTAGAGAGCAAAGAGCGCCTGCTGACTCTTGGGGCGTATCCAGGTAAAAACTTCACTTAGTGGAGGATACTGAATCTGAATTGGGATAGCAGAAAATTCTGCAGAGCAGGCACCACACCAGCCACGCAGGTTGAAGCTGACAAAGTAGATCCTTATTTCTGAAGAACTGCATGAGCAGAGTCACAGTTCCAAAGTGGATTCAAACCAGAAGTGTTTGCGCTGTCAGCCCAGAAGTGGTGCCGGGATAATTATTGTGCATTTAGCTCCTAGGCATTCCAGAACAACCTCCCCATGGCCTTTTACTAACCAGTGGCAAGAAAAATGTGTTTCCTGAGGTTGGGTTCTGAATCAGGCTCTGGGCAGAGCTGTTCCAGGCTGAATTGTGATGATCACACAGGATGCCCGATTGTGAGCCTGTGATCCCCTCTGCTCTGCCCATGGTGCTGTGCGTGGTCTACCCAAACTTCTTGCAGTCTAATTAACCTGGCTGGGCTGAGGGCTGGGTGTTTGTAGGGCTTGTGCCCACCTGAGCCATCGGGGCTGGGGTAGAAGTGACCACACAACCTCCTGCTGGCAGCAGCAGGGCAGGTGGCAGCCACCAGGCCAGAGCAGCTCAGCTGTCGCACAGCTGGAAATCCGCAATCAGTTGAGAGTGGGCTGGAGGCAAGAAGCTCATCCAGGGGTTTGTGTGGATGTGAGGCAGGACACACGTTCAGTCCTTGTGTGCTCTGCTCCTGCCATGCCTGAGGAATCGGCTTCTGCCTGGCAGCATCACCCACTGCTGCTGTTCCTCCCCTCCCTGATGGCTCATTGTTACCTTGCATAACTCCAGCTTCCAAGGAAGGCGGGGAAGCTGACACAGTGAATAGATCATTACCTGTAATAATCAGCAATTTAGAAATTTGCCTCTAAGGAAAGTGTTTGGCTGTCTTATTTCCTGGGGGGAAAAAGACAAAGTGATAATTTCTGTAATTGGAAATCTTTTTTCATCCATGGTAAGGGCACTTTCATGCTGAAATAACTGTCATTTAATTCTCATAGCATCTTTGTAATTTGTTATGGGTTTAATTGCTGTTTAGATGAAACACTGCAGAGCAGAAAAATCAAGTTCAGATTTTTTTTCCCCCTTTATTTTTCTTCTTAGATTACTCACTGTAAAATGCAAATAGAAAACACGGAATGAATAGGGAACTTCGAAGTAAACACTGAGATTATGTGGAACTTAATGCAAGGCAGCAGAGAGTCAACAGTAATAAATGATTATGCAAGGATTATTAAATCATAATTTAGTATTCATACAGCCCACATTCGCAAATTTTTTTTTTTAATATCTAATTGGACAGTGTTCTGTGACTGTGAGGCAAAAATGATGATCCAAACTCATAGCTGTTCTGATAAATGGAGATATCATTAGCAATATGAAGTAGGTGATCATGACTTCTCTCTTTTTCATAAATTACACTAAATAACCATAATGCTGCAATTTAGCGGTCCAAAGTTCATCCTATTCAGCAGGCCATCCATAGTCAACAGTTTAAAGAAAGGGGACCTGCTGAGAAAATGGTGGTCTAATCAGATGCCATAAAATCTGGCTGATCAGATGAGCCCCATTTTCTTTTTTTGTAAGGAGATCCTAATGAAGCAGAGCATTGAGGGGATTCACAACTTTTGTTCCTCCATTTGATTATTCAGGTTGGCTGCACCAAGTTCTAAACTAAGCAAGCGGGGTCTAATCCTCTGGGCTGTTTGCATACACGCTGTGTTTTACAGGAGACTTATTAAATCCCACTTTGCCAGCCACCAAATTGTGTGCGACTTATCTTCAGTCCGAATGATCAAAACACTGAGAGATGCAGCAAATCAAACCCAGCAATCGAAGAGGAATCTGCTATTATTGTCTGCTCCCTGCCCGCTGGCTAATTTACCAAGCATGGCAAAAATGAAAAGTACTTCACACCGCAGGCTTCATGAATATCTAAAGTGGTGCAGAGGAGAGGGGATGCTGGCTGCGTGTTCAGCCAAAGGTTAAACTTGCAAACTCTGGGGCTGTCTTTGGTTATAACTAAACCCTGTGATGTCATTTGAAGTGATAAAAGTTCAGTAGCGCACCCGTTTCTGTCCTGTTGCGGCTGTTTTGGTTTGACTGCTCAAAATGTGCTCTTTCTTCAGAAAAATACGTGGTGCTTTCACTTATACTCGCATCTAAATGGGGAAATCCCTTCATTTCTTCCTTCCCTGTAGCTACTGTGTCATAATTCTTGGTATCTATTTCGTTCCTCTTTGTGTTGCCCGCAGCTGGGAATTGCTCCCTGGCAGAAAATGTGGGGATGGATGGCAGCAGCCTGATGGAAAGCTGAGTGCAGTCAATTTTTTGTTGCAGTCTGAGCCTGCCAGGCCTGCTTTGTGAAGCGGTGAGCTCCTGCCCTCCCCAGTAATGGAACCGAACCACGAAGGCCCCACTTAATGTCACAGTGAATCAGAAAATGGGAAAATTGCTGTGAGAAACCTCCCAAGACTACAAACGATTTGGTTCCTCGTCCTCTTTTCAGAGCGTTGCTGCGAGAAGCAGCGAGGCTCTGACAGGGGGGTTTGTCAGGAGTGCTAAACACAAACAAGCACCGGTGTTGTTCTGAAAATGGTGAAAACCAACCGTGCAAAGGTGTAATGAGCCAAATACTCTCCCGGGAGGGATGGCCTCTGCAGAGGGGTTTTTTTTCTGATTACAGATGCAGCAGGTTCCCTTTGCAGTCGTGGACAAGAAGGGAAAATTCCTGCAGGAATCCCAACTCCAGCGCTGTGCTAAACAAAAGGAGAGCGTGCTGCCTGCCGTGCTGCTGCTCCAAACACATCCCCAGCGGTGATAACTGGGCAACGAAACCTCAGCAGCTCTTTTAGTTGGGACCGTTTTTCCTGTGCCTTGGTTTGGTTTGTCCCACCAAGGAAGTTTCTTTCTTTGTGGGGCTATCAAACATCTCCGTGTTTATTGCTGCCTCCTGACACCTGTAAGCACTTTTGCGTATGTGCACGTTAACTCACACCGAGCTCTTTTCAAAACCGAGCTCACTGTGTCGGACATTGCACCTCCTTCAGAGTAGTCGTTGTTTTTTTTTCATTTTCTTCAGCATTTCTTTCTATTTCTAACCTTTGGAGGGCAGTTTCTGTTCGTGCTTTCACCCTGTAACACGTCTTGCTTTAACTTCCCGCACTGATTGTTGGGAAGTCAAAATTCTTGTCTTAGCTTTGCCTTCTTTAACCACTGTTCTCTCTACCTCCATCAGACCCTTTTCCATATCCTCCCCTGTAAGCAGTTGACCCCCTGCCTTTTCTCACCCCCTGCAAGTTCAGCTTCTCCCGATGTTCTGCTATTGTCTTTCAGACAGGTCCTTAGGTATGCAATGCCCTCCCCACGCCAGGCTACAGAACCCTCTCTGTGCTCACCTGTCCCGCACTGATGGCTCCAAAATTGCCAGAAGAAAACGGGAAACAATGGGAATCGCTGATGTTTATCTGCCCTGGTTTTCACACAGCCTCACCTGGCTCTGCAGGTATCTGTGTTTTAGGGAAACCTACCCACATCTCTCTCTGGCTTTGATTAGGATTCAGTGTGTGTGTGTGTCTAGAGATGCTCCCAGGTGTTTATAACCTCCCAGAGATTACCACTCCCCTGATTCACCAGCAGAACTGTTCACAGGAGCACTTCCAGGTTAGCTTTAGGTTAACCAAGCCTGGGAGTGTTTAAACTCTTCCAGGGAACCTGGTTTGCTCTGGCTGGAGCATCCTTGGAGGCAAACATGTGAGTGGTGCTGCTGGGGCTGAGGGGTGATGACCTTTGGCAGATGGTGTTGCAGAGATGCTCGGGGGCAGACTGATGAGCAGGAACCTTTTCCATCGCGTTGTCATGTAGAGCATGATTTCCTGCGTGGATATGTTCACACCAGAATGAGAATATATATATATTTAAATTTTCCAGTTCAGGTTGCCACTGCTGCACCAGTGATTGTGTCCTCACTTCATAAATCAGAGTAATTTGAATGGCAACATTCTACTTTTAAAATTCCCTCTGCTAAAGAAAGCACAGATTGCCAGTGTCTTGAGGCAGAAGCTGTTTTCTACTCTATATCACACTGGTCTGATCTGTAAATTTTCTGAGGGCTGTAGATCTTGAGGTAATAAAAATAATTAATAATATTGTCTAACCAACTCTCTACCTGTGCAGGAGGAGACAAATTTCAACAAATAATATTCTTTAAAAGAAAGAGCTCAGCTGTGTGTAAATAACAGAAACTCTTACTGTTCTAGTTCTCAGTAGTGATTTTCTGGGGGAAAGAAGGAGAGGTAAGTGAAAGGGAAACAATCAACAGCTGTATTTTGAGGGCAAGAGGTTGCTCTGATCTGTACTATTCATTTTTCAGAACTCTAGCATAGCAGGGATTTGTTAGCTCACACAGAATTTGGTTGAAACGTGCTCAGCAAAGTATTTTGTGTGTGCCTGATTGCCAAAGCCCTGAGATTGGTGGCCTGCTAATCCCAGTGACACCATCCCTACACCAGAGCCGGGTGCTTTGGAAGAAATCACATCCTTTGCCACCCTTTCTCATCCCAAAAATCATGGAATGGACTAATTGCAAGCAACTGAGTTGCTGCTCTTTCTGTTATACTCACAGACAGCGCTCAGAGGGAATTCTCATCGTATTTCTCTGCAATGGCTGTGGTCACCTGAAATAGTTTCAAACACCAGGATATCCTAGATTGTTTTGTAATTATCAGGATCTCCAGGGCACTGAGATTTGTTCAGCCATCTGATTTGTGTCACTCAAACGCAGCTGTTTAATGGTATTGAAATATTCCTAAGTTTTATCAAATCCCATTACACATGCTGGGATGGAAAAGCTTGTATCATCCTCTGTTTGTTCAACAGCTCTCCCCTTGAATTAATGAAATATCCTAACGGTTTCCAGCGTCAAACGAATGGTTGATTAGTGACTTTCAGGCTCTGTTTGCATCAGAGAGTGCTGGATTGCCTGATCTCCCTCCCACTCCTGCTTTATGCACGTTCAGCCCTTTGAAATATGGATGTTCTATCTGCAATTTGAACAAACCTAAGGTAGATCAGGGGCTCTGCAGCCTCACCGCTGATCACCTGGAAGCTCCAGATGATATGGCCTGGGTGTTGTCAGCGTCAAACCTTCCCCAGGCTCCCAATTCCCCTTTCGTCGGACCTAAAGTGTTTTAAACCGAGCAGCTGGACTGGCCTGTGACTGCCTGCCTGCCGTACATGCAAACCTAACTAAAGGACATCCTGATTTTTAAACTTTTTTTTTTTAATTTTCTTTATAGGTCAGGTGCTGCTGTGCAGCTTGAGCATCCAGACATACCCAGGGAAGTTTGTAAGACTGCTTTAAAGACCTCTACAGGAGATTCTGCTGTTGACAAGTCGGAAAGGACAGCTCAGGCATTAAGAACACAACTTTCAAGGTAAAATATTTTCCCTCCTGTGATGTTACATACTCGGGTTTTATTTCTTTTTTTTTTTTTTTTCTCTCTTCTAAAAAAACCCCAGAAACGCAACACCACAAAGGACACACACACACGTTCAGGCCTCCGCAGGTTTAGACTGATGTTTTACTTGAAATAACACTTTATTGATGTTTGGGATTCCCCAATTTCCAAGAAGAAAAGCTGATTATCTTCGGAGGCAGTCTTATAGAGAGGAGCAGACCCCCACCAGCCTTCCGCTCCAGACTGGATCAATGCAGAGAAGTGCTCTTTGATGGACTTTCAGGCCCTGTGATCTCCCAGCCCTGGGGGTTTAAAGGATGAGCATATCAATCCAGGACCACTGAACTGCATTTCCATTGCATGAGGGCTCCTCCTCCTGGCTTTGTCCGGACAAACTCGGCTCCTCCTACTTTTGTCACTATTCTTTCATGCTTTGTTTAGCAAACACAAAAAAAGCTTTGTTTGCTGCTGGGTCTTTTTTAAGCTTTGCATAAAACAGTTTAAAGTGCCGTAATGCTGTGTACCTGTGATCACCTTCAGGGTCAAAATCAGTTTACAACAGATTAACCTATTTATCTTCCCCCCACCTCACCCCTGGCTTATGATTTGCACAAATACAAATTGTCGTTCTGATGAGCACAGTCTTCCTACTTTATTCTGAACTCCGACTTTGCAAGAATCTCTAACTCTGCGGATTTCCCTGGGAACAGTTTTCTAGGAGACAGGCACATGTGTGCCTGCCTTTCTTTCCTGCTGTTGTCCTGCTGTGTTTCAGCATTCTGAGCAAGAAGAAAACTGGTCACATGTAATTTGTAGAAGTTTGGGCAGCACTGGTGCAATTATTTTGCTTACCTTAATAGTTAGCATTGAAAATGTGTGTGCTTAGGTTTAATTTTAATTTTTTTAGCTATAAGGCTTATTACAAATACAGTGTTATAGATTCTATTTCTGGTAACATTTCCCTCTAAAACAAACCAAAAATCCCCATTTTCTGTGATATTTCCCCATCTGGCCACTGCTTTGGAGTAGATCCTACCTAAGTCTTGAAGTGAGAAGTGTTCATCAAGCATTGCACATTTTTAATAGTGAAGATCAACGAAATAACCCAGTAGCAGAACAGATTCTCCATTACCTGCATTCTTTAAAGCCACTGCCCATGAAAAAGGTCACAGTCCATGGGAGAAAAAAACCTGTATTAACTCATGTTGACCTGGAAACAGCAGTGCAGGCAATGCAGTTCACACCCTGCCCCCCCAACGAGTGTGAGCCCACACTTAACCAAGCCAGGAATTGAATGGCTCCCCAAAACTGCTGAGGAAGTGCAGCCCTAAGGGAAAGACACTGACTGATGCTGTCTTGCCACATCACACCCAAAGTCACCAGAGATGCTCCTGAGAGTCACATTAGATGAAATTGTGGAGTAATCCATCACCTGTGAGAGTCTGGCATTTGGGCAGGTGATGACTTCCTACAGGGCTCCTTTCTGAACTATTCAGAGGTTTCCCACAAGGGAGCCTTCAAAATCCTAAAGTGGTTGAGCAGATCATACCCGGAGTCCTCAGGGGCTGAACTCAAACCACTTCTTCTCCAGTCCCCCCCCTGCAAAAAGAAAAAGTTGCCTCCTCCACTCCAGGAACGCCCTACACGCTTCCTTTGCTAAAAAGGAGAGAAGAACTACAGTCCCGTGCCGATCTTTTAGTATTTTTGGGCTATGTTTTGCTGCAGGACACTGATCCTAAAGCACTGCAAGATCCCAGGAGCAAGGACTGAAAACTCAGCGCTGTGCAGAGCTGGCCTTGGAAACTTCTGCCAAGAGCCGCCTTTTCTGAGCAGGCCAGGCAGGGGCTGGGGTGGGTGCCACATTCCGCCTCAGCCAAGCCCCAGGCTACTGCCAGGCGTGGAAAGAGCTCTTGAAACCCTGATGGATGGGCTGATCCTAATGGACTCACTGCAGCACTTGACTATTATTGATCCGTGTTCGCCTGTCCTATTTCCCAGAGCTGTGCGAGCGTAAGGGAAACGTCCTGAAGTGGGTCAGTCCTCCTTTCTTAGGCTGAGCAGGGCTCACCTCCTTTCTTAGGCTGACCCTTCCCAGCTTAGAGTGATGCTCGGAGTTCCTGCCCTGAGCATTTGCTGAGCTCACAGGCACAGTTCAAACTCCCGATATAAGAGGAGGTCTTGATTTTTATTCTGTGCTTGCAGCTCTGCAGTCCTGGCGCTTACTGGCCCAGAGGGGGCTGCCTTGGGTACAAAAACAACTCACCAAAAGGCAGTGGTTTACTGAGTTGAACTGTTTTCCGAACGTGAACATAATAACGAGCACAGATGATGGGGGCAGGCTGTGAGAGAGAATAGGAACAGAGATTTTGGGATACAGTACCAGTAGGCCTTAGATTGGCTCAGCCGTCTTTGGCTGCCTTCTGGAAAATCACACTTCTCTCAAGAGAAGAGGGGGAAGACTGTGAAGAGAGAGGGAGAGCTGGTGAAACAAATAGAGACAAAGAGCCGGCGACTCATGAGCTACATGAATTTACTGCCTCCACTGTGTCACCCGTTCTCAGGAGGATTTCTTGGCTGCCCTTAAGCGAAAGCTAATTAGGCAGGGCTGAGGCTGTAGAAAGCCAGGCCATCGCTCTGCTGCAGACTTTAGAGAGGTGGATGCTGTGAGGTTAAGGTGGGGAAGCGTGGGACTGGGGCAGGGCCCTGTGCTCTGCTTGAACCCCTGGCTGCTGCAGATGCCGCCTACAACCATGACAGCGAATTTCCCCTTCCCATCTGCTCCAAGAGGTGCCCATTCACTCGGGCCCGGGTCTGCCCAGGGTGACCTATGCATTCCTGACCTCCCGACCATTCAGCGAGGCCACACATCCCGAAAACTCCAGCACAAAAGGCAGCGATCAGCTCCCTTCGCTTAGCAACAACCAGCCCCGGCGAGCACATCAGCCTGATGTCCTGCTCTGAGCGCCACAACGGAATGCAAAGTGCAGTTCAAGGTCTCTGCCTTAACTCTCCGAGCCCTTGGCAGCACCGGCTTGGTCATTCCCCCAGGACAGCTCTGCTGATAAAATGGGAGGTGATAAGGAAAGCTCTGTGGGAATTTCAGGGCTGTGGAAGTGAGGCAGGTTGGGCTCCTGTCGTGTGTAAATGGATTTTCCTGAGCGTTTCTTCTTGGCCTCTCTCTTTCGCTCACATACATATAGGCACAGCGAAAAAAAATTAAAATTCTGCCCTAGAAACTCTTAATATCAAAGATAAAAGTGTACATGGTGCCTTTGTTTCAGTTTATAGGTGTTTCTAAAGCATTTGAGTGCAACTGGAACGGGGCAATAAAAGCACTTGAGGAGATCTCAAGAAGCCCAAAGTTTAAGCGCTGAATCTGAGTCTGGGAATGATGCTACATCCGTAAATTCAAATGCTCCAACCAGCCCTTTTGGGAAAAAAACCATCCTGTAAAGCAACATTCAAACCTGCAGACTGTGACAAAGCAATAAAAAATTACCCCAAATCCCACGTGACGAAGCGAGAGGTCTTCTGAGATCAAAGGTTGACTTTCAACTGGGCTGAATCCAGTTTTTGTTTGGGAATTAATTCCCAGTTCAAACATTATTATAGACCAGTTCTAGGGGGCAAAAAAAAAGTTAAGACCAAAAAAACACTGAAAGAGTTCTGGGAGTTCTTGCAGAAGGAAAAGTAACATAACCACAACAGTGAATTTAGCTGCTTGGTGTCATCTTCTGGAAAAAAATAAATAAAATTGGTGCCTAGCATTACTTGTTTGAATTTTGTGGGATGAAATGGAAGAGGATATTCCCTAATGATCTAAAATTACCAAAGAGTATCAGATAACAATTAGAGAACTGCACTGGTTATTTCTAGTTTCTGGTAAAGGGCTGTAATAATTAAGACATCACGTGTCATTCACGGAGACCATGTTTGAAGTCCTTCGGTCTCATCCTGGTGCCAGTTGTTAACCACGGCCCCCATTTCAGTGGCTTTCTGCTCTTCATTGAAGAAAAAATGAGAGAAATTCACCACCATCCGTGATGAGCTGTGAGAACAGAACCAAGTCAATTTTAACTGTTGAAATCAGGGAAAAATGTGGAGAGTATGATTCTCCTCTCTTTCTTTCAGAAGCCTGGTGGAAAACATGATCAATCTCCGCAGCCTCAGAGGGAATCAATTCACTTTACATAATTTCACGGTATGTCACCATTTATGGACCATGTCTGACGTGGAACAGTCACCAAAGTTTTGGGGAATTCTTTGGCACTTTTGCACACTTAGTTTCCTCCTTAATACTGTGTTTCAGAATGACCAATTATGGTACCTAGAAATGAAACAAGGTTATGCAGACAGGGGTCAAAGAACTGCACTTCCTCCTTTCCAAGAAGATGTTTGAAAGCCACGTCATCCTCTTCCTGTGGTGCTGTAACGATTTTGGCACCTGTAAAGAGCTGCTCCATCATATTTGTGATAACTTAGCTGCAGATAATTATCAGCAGCTTCCTCAAACACCTGACACTGGTGATTTGCAGGGCTCCAGAAGCACAGTTTGTGTGCGCATTGTGAGCACGAGCAATATTTTTATTTGGGATATTGGGTAATTTAGGGAATTTGCCTGAACAGGAAAGCCAGATTTAATTTTTAACATCAATATAATGGCTCTCGTTATGTTTTAGGCTGTAATACTGTTCTCAGACTTTCATTTTGGTACAAGCAAACGCTTTATTCCTGAAGAGGTGTGTATGTCTCGTGTATGCCCAGACTGTGATTTGCATACACAATTGGGACTGCGGATCAAGGCCTGCCATTAATTAGGCTTTTTTTCCTACCCATTTTTGCACTGAGGCTGTCCTGAAGAGCTGTGTTCCCTCTTTGAGTCCCAAAGCACGTGAATGCTCCCCTGTTTATTTTTCATTCACACTCCTCTGTCCTGTGCTGGAAACCAGAAATGAGGTAAATTCCTACAGTGTGAACTTTTTACTCTGTGTTAGGAGTTTTGGGTTTTGTCCAAAAAAGCTGTGACCAGCTAGCTGAGGACAGCTTCCAGTACAGTGGATACT
The DNA here is from genome assembly GCA_013397775.1 of Eulacestoma nigropectus. Lineage (NCBI taxonomy): Eukaryota > Metazoa > Chordata > Aves > Passeriformes > Eulacestoma > Eulacestoma nigropectus. The sequence goes on from VZTE01004627.1 coordinate 884,962, forward strand.
GCTTGTGGGAACGCAACAAGGAGTAAAATTCTGGGGACAGAGTGAATTTTCCAAAGGGGAAGGAAGCGGCAGCCACCATTGTCATCACTATTTTTGCAAACATTAAAAATGGTGAACCTGATAGTCAAGGCCCCAGTTCAGCTCCTGCAGCTCAGTGCCCCAAAATTCAGCTTTTATCTTTGGGTACCTCAGATGTGCTCATGCACAGCTACTGCAGCTCTGAAAGGGGATTCTCTAAAATCAAGGGGGCATCCTAAAGACTTCTTTACCTCTGCAGAAAACCAACTTTCACATGGTTATTGCAGGTTGGGTTGGGGTTTTCTACCCCACCACGTGCACGAACTGCTGCTGGTTCAGTCTATTTTAAAAGTATCTCATTTCTGGCAAAATATTTGCAGAGAACAGCTGCTTGCTTCAGCTTTCTAAGAGGAATTTTTCATTCATTTGGTCTTGCAGAATTTTTACAGGAGGTTGTATCTGTTAGGATTATTTTCTCTTCTTAAGCTGTCATTGCCCCTTTCCTTCAAAGGCTTATCTTGAGAAATGCAAGTTTCCATGGAGATTTTATTTAAATAGCTCCTAGCCCCTATTGAATTCATAAATCAGAGATCTATAAACTATACTTCTTTCTTTTTTAAGTGTGCAAGGACAGTTTTTTGCAAGGGGATGTTTTTCATTGGCTTGTCAGTCAAATGTGTATTTGCAGACACCAGGGTTGGGTCTGGCAGAGCACAGACTCGTGGTTTGAACAGATTTAATTTATTCATAAAAACAAGTTGGAAGAGAAGGTGACTGACAACACCATACTAACCAGAATATTGATCATGTGGTTTCAAAACATGAGAAATGCTTCCCCCCCACAAAAAAAAGCCTTTTCCATAGTTAGTTTGTGTGATACATCATGTTTTAAGAAGAAAATCTTTTAATCTAAAGGAATGGAATTCTTGGGTAGATTTGAATGTGGCAAACAAAATAATCTCCTGCATATTTCTAATATGATGAGAATATTTCTAATAACTGATGAGAATCAGCAGGAGAAACCTTTGCTAAATTAATGTCTCTATTAAACACGGGCACAGGTAGAAGCCAATTTTAATAAATAATATTAGGCTGTTTTATGGCACTTTTGCCCATAGATCTCCACCGTGGTGGGTGACTGCCCCGTCTGCTCAGGGAGGAAAGGGAAGCAATGTCATATCCAGGTTCTTGACCCTTTGGATCAGCCCTTGCCAGCCGTTCCCAGCCCCAGTTCACCACATTTTTTCTGCACAGATTCCCAGACTGGCCAACTTGCCTATACTGACAAAATAAGAACAGATAATTAACCCAAAGCACCCCAGACTTCCAACTGCTTTCCCAGCAAAGAGGGCGGGCAGGGAAGTGAGGGAGTCTGTGGCAGAAAGAAAATCTGACCTTAGTGGGAGCAGCAGAAGAGCCAGAGCCGTGTAAGCACTCCCACAGCGAGGCTCGGACACTGCAGTAAATAAAATATCAGGTCCATTTTCAGCTGCCATATTCTGGCGAAAGAAGGAAATAAAGAGATGGAGAGAGGGGATGACAAGGAATGCCTGTACTCACTGCAGTAACCTGACCCCAGGGATGGGATCTCGGGGAGCAGAGAGTGGCAAGCACCGCTCACGGATCGCTGTGTCCACCAGGGAAAACACAGCCAGCCACCTCCAGGGAAACTGGGGGAAAACTGGGGGATGCCAGGTGATGTTTAATACGGACAGCACAGCATTAGGGCTGGGTGTGGCAGCTATTCAGGAACCCCCTGAGAAATCCTGCCACTAAAATGATATTTTTGGGCAGCATTGTGCCTTTGGGAGAGAAACGTCCTCTCTGAGCATTGTTGGTGTGTCCCGAGCCACAAACTCCTCTTTGAGACAACCCTGATCCCAGTATTGCTCATCAGAGTATACAACACCCTCCCCCAACAGGATCAAAATCAATCTTTGCATGAAGTTGTTTTTCTTATTCTTCTGAGACGGGGTGAGAGGGGAGAAATAAAACTGCATTTCAGTTGCAGTGAGATATTATTCCAACCAGAAGTGTGCTGGGGAGGTAGGAAATGCCAGCTCAGGGCAGTCATTTGCTCCATCAGTTGAACAGTTGTCCCAAATGATGGCTAATCAGAGATAAAGCAGGCACCAGCAGTGCAGTTTCAGTAGTGCAGCTCCAGCAGATTTGCAAGGGAAATTCAGATCGACAGGTGGTCCTTACCTTTGGCAGAAGGTCAAAAGAACATCACAACTTTCTTATCTCCCTGTTTTATCTGCTAGAGGTGGGGGGGAACTGGGGAAAATATCCGACTTTTTGTAACCTTAAACCATTTAAATAGAGAGACACCCTTGCAGGGGCTGAATGGTGTTTTCAGGATTTTAAGGATGGCAAAATTAAATTTGTTTTCCGCAGTACAGAGCTGCAGTTTAGAAGCTTGCTCTCTCTGTGGAAAAGCTATGAATCCTGATATTCCTCCATGAATATCTGTCTAAAAGTTACTGTGGCATTATTTTTGACAGCTTTTTTTTTGCAGAAGGAAAAGGGGTTTTGTACTATAAGTTTGGTTGATTCTTGTCCTGTGTATGATTTTTCCCTTGCTCAAGCCCTACAAAAACGTTTGTTACACTGAATAACCCCAGCAGTTCAGGTGAGATAACGACTGAGCCACACAACCCTCGATGCCAGGTCATTGCTGGATGCCAGGGTCAGGAGTCAGATCCAGATTTCTGACACTCCTGCTCAAAAGGGTGGAGGTTTGGAGCACCAAAGCAGCTCCTCGGCAAGATCCCTGATCAGATCAACTGGAGATTTTTCCAGTCTCAGCTATCTTTGCTATAGTGATAGCAATATCCAGGTGTCATCCCTCGGGGAGCTGTGAGGATGGGAGAAGTTTTGACCTGGTGTCAAGGTATTTGTGTGTGTTTTTTCCAGCAAACCACATCCACTCAGGTGGTTTTCTGTGCTGGAGCTGTCTCTGAAGCACGCTGGCAGTGGGTACAGAAATCTCCAGCTGTTGGTCTGCCACCTTCTGCTACGCAGCTGGAGCTGTGTGGGTGATGAAGTGGCCACAAGGCCACCTAAAAATAATGTTTTAAATGTAAATAATTAGATAATTCTCCGTTGAAGAGCCAGAAACCTCTCTGTAGAAAATGATTTTTTGTGTTCAACGATGAGCCACATAACAGAGCCAAATAAAAATTATGAATGTTCCTTTTCTTTTTGCAAGAGCAAAAAGTTCTGGCTCAGTCACAGCATTGATGCACATTGTTGCACAGATGGATGAGGGGGGCACAAAGTGAAGGTGGTTAATTAAAAGAAGAAGAAAATAGAGGGTCAGGAGAGGCAAATTGATGTGAAAGACAAGACAATTTGTACTCTCTGTGCTGTATAATTGCAGTAAGTGCTACAGCTAAATTTGTTGTTTGAAATACATGCCCCAATTGTTTACCCAACTGCACAGCCAGCTTGGCCTGTCAGCTGAATTTCTGATTCTATGACAAAAACTTGTGTTCAGTCTTCCTAAATGCTGAACATCTCCTGTTCCTGTGAACTTCAGGGACTCATCAGCCTCATCGTTGTGTCCCTCTTCTTTTGGCTGAGTTTTAGACTGATTTTAAATACCTCACTCAGATGGTGTTGCTGTTTCTCCCTTGGGAAACTTTGAACACCTGTAGATATCTTTATATCTGCTCTTATGGATAATTCTTTGAAGAGAAAAATGACTTTCAAACCGCTGTTTAAAAGAACAGGAGAGTTTATTTTAAGTGTTTGATTTCCTAGTGAAGAGAATCAGCTTTGTTTTTAGAGCAGATCTGTGGATCTGTGGGCATACAAGATATGTTTGAGTTCCAGTTTACCAAGTTGGAGCAGAGCAGGTAAATCTTTGGTTCACATCTCTCACTCTTCTTTGCCTTTTTTTGTGGTCCTTTTTGGTTTGGTTTTTTTTTTGTTGGGAAATCTAATCGAGGTAATTGATATTTAGCAATCAGGTTTTAGGATCTTGACAGTTCTGCAATGTGGTTTGTGTCACTGCTCTGGGAAAGCAACACTGAGGAGGAAATGGGAGCTATCATGTCATGGGGATGAGTTACTGGCTCAGACAGAGCTTCCTTTGTGTCAGTGCTTGAAGTCACACTGCTGTCTTCTTACAGCCTGTGGCTATTGCAATAAAAAGCAGGTGCAGAAGAGAAATAGGAGGAATGGGAAGGTTTTTAAAAATTCCTCCTTTTTTATAGGTGAACACTCATTTTTTAAAAACTTACTGTAAGTCTTGGGATGTATTTGAGTTCTTCAAATCTCAGCACAAAACTGACAAAACAGATTTTGTCTGCAGCGTAATTCCCTTTATCAGCAATCTCAGCATGAAGTAGATTTTTAGCAGTCACTCTTGGGTGTTTGTATCACTCCTAATCACACACAGGTAAATGTTTAGCTCTTAGGAAAATGATTCACCTGTCTTAGGTACTTGTAGCTAAATACTTCTGTTCTTTTAACCAAATAATAAGAAACAATACCCAATTTAAACACTCACCACGTTCTAAATCATAATTTGCTTTTGAAGAACAGTATTAAAACGAAGTGCAGAGTTGAACATGGGAATGCATTCACCAATTCTCCCTGCTATCAATTTGGCAAAGTAAAAATCCTTCAGATGCTTGGCTTTATGTGTTTAGCTTCTCATTCAATTCCTGTTTGCTGTTTGTTTTATTTAAGCTCCTTTATGTCCTTGCTGGGAAGAACTCAGCAGAATAGCACTGGGAATTAATTACAGGCTCAGGAGTGGTGCCCCTCAGATGTCTGCACAGCTTTTAAGGCACCAGAGAAGTACAAAAGATTCTTTTGCAGGATCTGTCCTGTGCTGCAGCACAAAATTTCAGATAGTTGTGTAAGTTGCTGTTAAGGGTCTGTAATTGCACTTTGAATTTTTTTTAAAAAAATGTATTTTAGGAGCAGCAGTCTATGTATCCTCACAGAGAGCAATTCTAACATCAGACTAACTTCGAGTAGACTTGAGTGGGTTTGCTATGGTAGGTGACTGTTTAATTCCTGCAAATCTGCTTTAGAGAGTTGACCATCACAGCCATCTCCGCATTTCCTGATACAGCGCCTGGATGCAGCAGGCAGTGTGGACCAAAGAGGTCCAAAGAGGAATTTTTTATGGCCCTCTGACATTGATAAAGATAATTCAGCCTCTCGTCAGCAGCCTGGTGAAAAATTAAAATGTTTCCATATGCAAACTCTCCAGGAATGCTGGTTTTGGGAAGGGTGGCTCAGCTGGTGTGAGTTATTCTTCCACGGTGTCATGACCAGGTTTGTGACGGTCGTTGGGAGGTTGTCATTGAGTTACCTCAAGCTGGGCAAAAAAATCCATGTGAGTTTTCCACAAAGCCCTGCCGTATTTTCATGCCTGTGTTTCCCTTGTGAAACGGGTGGGCAATGCCATGCTCTGCACTGCTGGGCTTTGGAGACGCTCTGCAGGTGCAGCAGCATCTCTTTCACCTCTGACTGCTCAGGTTGCTCTCAAGTTGAGGACTTCCCCTCCCTGGAAGTGCCCCAGGCCAGGCTGGAAGGGGCTTGGAGCAACCTGGGATAGTGGAAGGTGTCCCTGTCCATGGCAGGGGGTGGAATGAGATGAGATTTAAGGTCCCTTTCAACCCAAACCATTCTGGGATTCTATGCCAGGATGTCAGACCTCAGCTGGCAACAATTCCAGGCTGAGAAACCAACGCATTTCTTAAATTCCTAAGCTTTCCTCTGGTAATGTATGAACAAGCCTAAAATTAGTTAAATAATTATGAAAAAAACAGAACTGTTCGTGGATGTGAATTGTCTCAGCTGAGCTCATGTGAAAAAAGGTGTCTCTGGTGCTAATCCTGTAAACTGAAAAATCAGGAGTTCCCTTCCCTGTGGGGTATTTAAACCTGTCTCATGCTGGGGAACACAGATGGAAAGGCAGATATCAGCATATTTGAAATGACTGTACTCACACCAACACTCATATCTCTTCTATGCTTTCTATACAAGTAAAAACCTCGGGCCTATTTTTATAAAATGCCATTATTATTAATATTATCAATATTATTATTATTAGCAGTAGTAGTAGTATTATTAGTATTATTATGATGTTATGACAACTCTAGAAAATGTTTTGAATTGCAGGAAGTTTTTCAGGACAACAGTTTGTCATCTCGTTTGCCTCTGGCACTGTTTTGGAAAGGAGTAGTAACAAAAGTTTATTGCCTAAGGTGTTAGTGATACGCATTTTGTTCTCAGTCTACATGAAAATGCTTTCATGCTCCCAGATTTTCCTTCTCTGGTAGCACTTCTACGATTTGTTTCTCTCTTACATCAATATCATCTCGTTTATGTGCCTGGCATTCTGGGACTAATAGAAAGATCACAGTTAGGGTAAAAAAAAAAAACCCAAAATCAAAGTAAGCCCTGTTTCCTCGTGCTTAAACACGTCCCACAGTCTTGATAGGTGTGAAAATTAGAGGCATGTTGCCAATAGGGTGAATTGTGGAATGGAGTGAAGATCACTGATTTTAATGTTTAAATAGTCTCCAGTACTGCTCGGGAATAGCTGCTATATATCAATTACACACGGAGTAGGAAGTTTTAAGACAACTGGTACTGCTAGAAATTCTGCCTGTCAAATTTGTCATAGTTTATTTAATTACAAGTATGAAGAAGAAACAACCTGGTAGCTTTTCACAGGCTCCCCCCCAAGGGCAGATGGGTATTAAAGCCAATTCAGTCTGTTTCCTGATTGCTTCAGGCTACAGAAAATTGTTCCCCAGGGAAGAGAAGTAAATCAGTTATGATCTTTAGTCTCTCAGAGGGAGATTAGAGCCACCACACTGGTGAAACAGCAGTAGGCTTCCTCTGTGTAACTGATTTCACCTTTAATCCTGCCATTGATTGAATATTGCTAAGAACACTGCCATGCATTTTAAGGTCAAACCGATGATGAACACCCCAGGGAAAGGAAGTTATTTACACAGAAAGGTAAAGACGAGCCTTTAGCTTTACCATTTCAAAAAAGCAGTAAAACATCTACTTTGGGGGGGAAAAAAAATTGTTCCAATTTCAGCCATCAACCTTTCCCAAGTTTTTGTAAGGCTGCTTATCACAGTGGTATCTGATCATCTTCCAGGTAATATGGAATAGTGAAGGCTTTTGTGGGCTTCATTGAATGTCTCACTCTTCTTTCTTTTCCAGGTGAAGGTTGTCCTTAATGTGAGGCTTTTATTCTTTATCTGTTGGTGTTAATTTTCTTCTAGGATTAAGCAGAGTTGGGACAAAACGTAACACTAAAGTTGCAAGAGTGATTTTACGGCAGAAGGTGGTTTCATAGGAAAGAGAAAAAAAAAAGTTTTTTAAAAACTCCATAATTTCCAGGTACTGCTGAACCTCCTCTCTTAGCCTGTTGTTTTGTTTTTCATATCACAGCGTGGTTTTTATTTTTCCTTGAGCTATTATTTGTTTTTAATCAGTAAAAGAGGATTCTTCTTACCTTTGTATGGTTGTATGCAAAACCTGTGCACACAGAGCTGTGGGAATTACAGTGTTTAGGCCGTGAAAAATGGACACAATGTCTTGATATGGCTGCAGGTGCGATCTGGCACAGAGAGGTTCTCTGTTGATTTTGTATTGCTGCTTAGAAATGCTGATTGTTGAGAGACTCATTTGCCTTTTAATAAGGATGCACCTACCCCTGGAAGGACAGCGAGGGTAATTTCTTCTGCCCTGGGTGTTCAGGTAAGCCTTGTAGAGCTGCTTATTTGACACGATATTTGATTAGGTCTGCAGATGTTAGTCTGCTGAGAATCTAGAAAGATAAATCTCTTCTTTTTATTCTGATTCTTTTGTGATTTTATACATCCAGCCATAGCATGATTTGTTTCCAGTCCTTCACACTTGAATTGAACCTCCCTGGTTTTCCATCATAGAGGTTTTCCTCTAGAGTGAGAACCTGTATTTAGTGCTCATAATTGTGTGTTCCTGTCTCCAGAATGCTGATCCGATCTCTTGGGTGATCTTGGACTCCTGTTTTCCTTTCCAAGTGATATGTGTGCTTCTTACTTACACTGGGCGTTATTTGGGACAGAAACTTGGAGGAGCCAGCTCTTAAAAGAACTTCAGAACTTTGGGGAATTCTGATAATGACATGTTTAAGGTAACACAAAACAGAATGAGATGTAGAAATACACACAGGACAGGTACTTGGAGATAAATGACTGGACTGAACCAAAGCTGAGAAAACACATTGAATGAGAGGCAGCCCTCTTTTAAAACAGCTTTGTTTATTGCTTAATGTTTGGGACAAAGTCCTGCCTTCTTCATGTGATTTCTGAGGAGACCTTTGGCTGGCTTAGGTACCCCCTGTATCCGTGGTCTTTTGCTCCCTGCCCAGGACCCATCTCACATGATCCTGCTTGGTGCCAAACGTCCTTTATCTGCAGGTTGGGTCCGTGCCCTTTGTTGCCTCTTAATCCCAGCGTTGTGGGAATCCTGTCAGCCACTTCCGTGTGGGGGGACATGATTTCATCAGTACCCACAGAGCCAGTGCTGGTCCGTGCTGAGCTGTGGCTGTGCTGGGCAAGGAGTTGCAGGTTGGCCCTGCAGTGCCACCACGCCACGGCCTGGCCACGACTGCAAACCAGCAGGTGCCTTGCAGGTCTGGGGCCATTTAGGACCCTCCACCCACACTTGGGCTCCTAGGGGAGAGTTTGGAGCGGCTCCAGCACGTCTCCAGGAACAGTGGGTGGCAGCCATTCGGGGTCTGTCCAACACCATCAACTCTCCAGAGCAGGTTCATCCCAGCCCATGCCAGCAGGGCCTGCAGTACCTCTGGACGGTCTGCTGTGGAGGTCAGTGCTTTTACTGACCACTGCAGACCAGGAGCCGATCCCTGGGCCCAGGCTGACCTTCTCCTCTGCGGAGAAGGAGGGCACCCAGCAAAGCTGGCCTTGTTCTCAGGGGCTCTCGGTAGCAGGTCAAGCCTGGCTCCTTCCTGCCCCTCACGCAGGGGATTAGATGGATTTGCCGCTTCACTTCGCCCAGGGCAAGCCCCACGCCCCTGCCTCCTTCTCCTGCCTCCTGCTGGGACAAGGTTTAGGGCCAGGACTCGTCTCTGCACCCCAGGACTCTGGGAGGGACTGGGGGGCCAGGGGGAGCAGGTAGGCAGGGGCTGTGCCCTCCATGGCAAGGAGGGGTCTGCAGAGCTGCACCGTTTTTTGCAGCCCTCGCTGTGGCAGGAGGGATTTGCTCCCCTGTTAGAGCCTTTTCTGGCTGTTTTCCCTTCTCACTTCATGCTCCTTCCTATCCCCAAGCACTTCTCTGGGTTAGCCACAAGGTGCCATCAGTAGACACTTCTACACCGGTATTCCGGGGGCTGGAGGCAGAGAAAACCAGGCAGAAAACCACCCTGATGCTATGGAGCGGGAAAGGCTAATTAATAAAATCCATAAGCAGGAGGAGATCAAAACACAAAGGAAAACACACCAAGGACAGGCAGCTGGACCTGTGTGTCCCTTGCAGGGTTTTTGCTGCTGCACTGACAATCTCATCAGTTCAGATTTTGGGTTTTTTTTTGTTAAACTGGTTTTAATCCTCAGTGCCCCTAATGGCAGTGGCATCAAGCAGTGTCCGTGCAGCCCTGTGTCCCATTGTGCTGGCTGCTGGGAGAGGACAAATCAGAAGGCGTGGCCCCTGCCTCCGATCGAAGGCAGGAAGCACATCAAGGGGAAATAATTGGAAAAGGGAGAGCCAGAATAAAAGTTAGGGGGAGAGCAGATTTCCTGGAGCATCTTTCTGGGTGTGAAAGTGTATTTCCTGGCGAGCTTCTGCTGCGTCCCTCTCAGGTGGCTGCTTCACACAGGCAGAGGTCTGACAAGGCAGGTGACAGTGAATTTACAGAGCAGCTCTGCAAGGAGTCGTGCTTGGGGAACAGCAAACAGGAAGGGAAGGCCAGGACCCACTTGAAATCCCAGCAGCAGATGTGGTGGAGACAGGTGTTGTTTACAGAGCAGGGCAAATTGAAGTCTTTTCAAGTGTGTGATGCCTCTACAGATTGAACAGTTGTTTTCTTACAGGCTGAGCTTTGGAAATTGGGATGTAGGTCCTGGAAAAGCAGGTTATCCTCCCTGGGAAAGCAGAGGACACAAAGGTTTTCCCAACCATGAATCATTATATTTTTTGCTCTGTGGCAAAATTTGGGTGGTGGGGGCTGATTCCCACTAGTCTGGAAAGGAACAGCCAGGGTAGAAATAGGTGACAGTGGGAGAAGTGAAGAGGATAAAGATGATTTTGGAGGAGCTGCCATGCACAAAAGCACAACACCAGTGCCAGAGCGAGGGGGTGAATGGGAAAGCTTGGCAGGAATGTGGGGCAATGCCTGGAGGTGAGGGATGTGTCACCTTCTTGGACGCGAGGAACTTCTCCCTAACTGCATTTCCCAGTGCCTCTGACACAGCCTGGTTTGTTTGCCGAGTTTCCTTTTTGGCTTCTTACAAATTGACCCATTTGCTTTACTTTGTGTATTTTTAATTTTCCTTTGCGAAATAGCCGCACTTTGGGCTCATTTGGTGAATCAATATTAGCGTTTCAATAAGGCTGCTATCAGTCCTTATTTTACACTGAATCTTTCCTACAAGTTTTTCTTTCTCCCTCCTCCTCTCTATGACTAATAGATATAATTTCAACTGTTTGACTAACTGCCGTGTTATAGAAAAGGCAGTAATTTATACTGATGTAATGGCTGTGATAAAAATCATTTGTGTGCTGATTTTATAAATTAGGTAGGAAATGTGAGTGCCTCTGAAAAATGAAGTGCTACCACATGAATTCCAGTGTTGTTAATGCTTCATACCTTTCTGCTTCATTAAACCAATTTCACGGGGAGATGAGTTAGAGGAGGAAGCTGTGCTGCTTAAGAGATGCAACAATGGTTTATTGAAAGAAATGGGGATAAGATTAAATTAAGTGCTACTTGAGAAATATGGAAATACAAAAATATTCAAGCTTAGAGATGGCGAATTCAAAAATATGATAAGTTAGCTCTTTCATACCCAAAGAACTGTCTCATCATAATTGCATAGGCTGAATTCACAGGCTACTAATTAATATTGAAGAGTTTCTTGAACCACTCTTATAAATGAATCAGAGTGCCCTAGAACTAATTTATAACTATTTCCTTTTGGAAATCAAGACAACTTAAAATGCTGCTTTCCTATCTTGGCTGCAAAATCCTTTGAAATTATTTCTGCCATATATTTCATATTTATTTATTATTTCACATATTTCATTTATCAGCTGAATTTAAAGGGAGAACTAAAAAAAAGGTGTAAGATTAAGAAGCCTTCAGGTCTGGTAAGACCCTTCTAATTTAGGATAATGATCTGGAGCAGCCTAAAATAACTTTTCTGACCACTTCTTGATCTGAATTCAGCTGAATTGAAACCAATGCGTTTCAGTTACATTTATACCAGGATTGTTTTCTGATCAAAGCTGTGGGATACATAACTTAAGAAAGAATATGTTTGTGTCCACAGAATGCCTTGGAGATCAGGTAAGATCTACAACTAAGAGGCTAATTGATTTTTTTACCACTTCCATAAAATAGCTGCAACTATTTTTTTTCTCCCCCCTCCCTCGAGGACGAGAAGTTTTCATTCTCAAACCACTAAACCCTATTTGTCCTGTGGATGGTGGAACATGTAAATACAAAGGGAGTCATTCATTAAATAAGAGGCTTATGCATACACAAGTTTTAAAAAATGCGTAGTTTCAAAGCCCAACTGCGAGGCTGCCATTTTCCCCCCCGTTCACAATGAGAACCCTGTGTACGAGTGACCCAAGTGCTGGGATTTGGGCCAGCTCTCAGATTAGCACAGAAAACACGTCGAGACCCCATCCCCCTCCCCCTGATGATAATGGGGGCTCAAACTGTGCCCACGGGGGCCGCGTGTGGGATCTCAGGGACAGCAGCACTGCCCTGCTTTCTCCTGGCCACATCTCTGCCCGTGTTCTGGGGGTGCATCCCCTCACGCCAGCACTGCTGCCCGCATGCTCTGGTTCGAAATAAATCGCCCTACGAGATGGGATAATGTGCCAGGCAGCTTTGAGGCTGTGTCCTGCCAAGGGCTCTCGATTCCCCACGAGAGGTAATCAGAGCTGAGGACGCTCAGTCCTTCTCTGGAGCAGCTCTGGGGTATCACAACACTGCTCATGGCAATCCTGGCAGGGATTTTCCCAACAAAGTGCTGGGCACCATCCAGTCCCAGCGCTGCTGGATAACTCCTGTGGGATTTGGCACCTCCCGGGATTGGCCTGTGAGATGTAATTAACCATTCAACTCATCTGCAAGCACAGTGCATAGCAGGGTTTACTTCTCTTCCTCTCTTGCTTCAAAATCTGTCGAAGGGAGGAAGGAGGGAATAGGATAGCAATAAAAATAGAATTTCTATTTCTGCAAAAATTCTGAGAGTCCAAAGCCTTTGTTACTGCACATAACAGAGAGTTTCAACCTTGGGATTTGGAATGATGAGATTTTCTAAAAATACGTGTTTGCCTTTACCTTGTAGAAATAACATGTTTTGGCAATTTTTTTCAGAAAAACAAAAGGAACCTGTACATCCCCATTAGGATTTTTAGTACAGACATCAATTTCCAAGAAAAAAATTGTGCTTTGAAGTAGCCATAACTGCACAGGACTCATATGGCTTATCTTTGAATTACTCATTCTGTGAGGTTCTGCCTCCTAACTCTACCAGAATAATGTTTTTCATTATCCTGTAGAGATACCCGGACATTTTCTCTGCTTTTTTTGCTGAGTTTTCAGAGGTTTGAGTAGGACATTTCCTTCTCTGTGTAAGTTTGTTCCTGCCCCTTTGCAGACAATCCTTTCTTACTCCTGCTTGGATGCTCAGGATGGAGCTGAGGCTGGTGCTGGATTTGGTGGGAATTCCTGCCTGGCACTGGTGTGTCCCCGGGGGTGGTTGTTGTCACCCAGGCTGGCAGTGGTCAGATCTCGCTGCCACTGGGCTCCTCTGAGCAATGATGGGGAGCTCTGCTTGCTCTTGGGGGAGCTCAGCCCGTCACAGGGCTGAGTTTATTTTTAAGATTTAGATTTCTTTCTCTCTTTGATCATGTATTTGATTTTATCCTTCTTTCTCTTTTGAATAGTTCCCCCCCCCCCCTTTTTTTTTTTTCTTTTTTTTTTTTCTTTTTT
>VZTE01004627.1:898204-920480 GCA_013397775.1 Eulacestoma nigropectus
TTTCTTTTTGATATCTCCCCCCCCCCCCCCTTTTTTTTTTGTCTCTTATTTTTTCCTTGCTCTTTCCCTTCCCCTTTACTTTTTCATCTCTGTACTCTGCCTTTTATCCTGCACTCAGTGAATGCAACTTGTTTTGAGTCCAGGAATAGAAATGCTTGCCACTTTCCCTTTGCTCTGCTCCAGGCATGTGAAAACAGCAGATAAATGTTGACAGCATTTTGTCTTTGTACAAGTTGGGCTTACTGCAGGCATTGAGTGCAAATTGCAGAATAAATTCACGTGCTGAACACTGGAGAAGAATTACTTCAAAGATCTAATAATGAGCAACTGAAGCTGCCCACAGTTGCTAAAGCATTTAGCTTAGTGAGACACTTATAAAAGGTAAACATAACCACAGAAAAGAACTCTGTAGTTTGCCTGGATAGATTCTTGAACTCCATTCTTTTTTGTATCAATGTGCATTTTGAATCAGTTCATTAGAAGAGAATGAAAAATAGGGTTTGGTTTACAGTGGCCACAAGATTTTGGCACGTTATGAGGTATCTCACCCTTTTAAACACTGAGTGAGTTGTACAAGAGAGTCTCACTTCCTAACGTTTTTTCTACCCCCAATTATATTATTACCCTGGTTGGTTTAATTTGGAGGCTTTCTAGACTGCAAATTCAGTATGGAAGAGCTGCATACTTGCTTTTATTAGAAACTGCTTCTGCATCTCGGGACCAGCTTTGCTGTTTATGTTGGAAATGTTTTGGGTTGCTTCTATATTTTAGATAATCTGAATTAATTTTAGAGATTTAATGGTAATGGGTGACTCTGTCCAGAAGTAGAGCTTTGTAACAAAAGTGTGACATTCCAAGGCTTGAGGCTCTTGACCTGCACAGTTTGGGTCAGTTTGCCACAAGTCTTGCTGCTGCTGCTTCCAAATTTCCTTCCCACTGAAACCACGGCTTGGTAGGAGAAAGGACTGAAATATTCTTTATCTTGTCCTGAATAGGTTCTTCTCTGTTCTTCCCAACTGCTCTCAGCTCTACCAAGTGCACAGTTTGTGCAAAGGTGTGAGATTTAAATTCTCCTCTCTTTCTCCCCACTGTCACAGCAATGATTTCCTACCCTCAGAACTGCTGGTGCCAACAGGAGGGATTGATTTGTTTTGCACAGTGGAAATGGGAGGGCTTGGTAAGCTCAGCCCATGGAAAATCTGGACACAATGAAATGCTTTACTGGCTCATCTCTAGGTGAGTCTCATGCACATCTCTTGCAGAGTTACGAAACCAAACTCTCCAGAGTGCAAAACAAAAGTCTGAATAGTTCCGTGGCCCTGCTCATCAGCTGGCAAAAAAAATCACCAGCTCATTGGAGCTGGATGCCTCATGCTGTACATGGCACTTTCTGGAATGTTTTATTCACTCACTGAGCATTTTGAGCCGTGGAAGTGACTCATGAGCACAAATCCCAGCACATTTAGCCTTTTTCACTTTAGGTTGCGTGCTTCCAGCATCAAACGTTCGTTGGAGGTTCCTGTCAGAATAGCAACCTCTAAAGTGTAGATTTGGTGCCAGCATCGGAACAGACTGGTAAAAAATCCTCTGTCTGATATCAGGCAAATACCTTTATTTTCTATCCCCCACTGAGATGCATCTTCAGACTTTTGAAAACAGCATCTGAAGTTTTACATTTTATTTGATTTCACAGCCAAGACACCGGGCAGAAACTTTTGGGGGGCTTTTAGTGCAGCTTTTCCCCTTTAATGAAGTTGAGCAGAGCTTGTTCACTACAGCTTTAATCAGTTACTCACCACCCCTGTGCTTACCAGGCTGATGATGCTACTGGTAAAGTAGAGATAAAGTTTACTCACCGAAGTTTTTTACTCACTAAAGTCTTGCCATCAATCATTTCTAAACAAGAGTGACAATCCTCGGTTAGGAGAAATGTCAAAGAGTGGGTGGAACGTTCATAACAAGGAGCTATCGTGATATCTCAAATAAAATAGGAGGGAAAACATGATCACAGAAGGGACCAGTGATCAATACCGTTTGTAGGCAGCAAGAGGCCTCCCATCAACTCCCCCAGCCATGGACCTGGGGTTTTCATACTTCCTTATCTCTTGACACCAGTGTTTCCTTTATGTTATTGACCTGCAGGATGTCAAGTGTGAGGATATTAAAAGTGCTGTCGGCAATAATGTGCACGACTCCAGAAATGTGAGGGGAAAAGTTAAACTGAGAACTCAGCAGTGCAGAACTAGCCCCGATAAACAGATCAAATCAGTACCATAAAAAGCAGTGCCTCTGTTCAGGGTATTTTTTTTACAGGAGGTTGCTGTTCTTTGGCTGTAGAAGTGACAATTTGCCTTTTTCTGAAGGTGGTGGTCCTATTTTCCCTAAATATGCCGTAGTAAAGAAAAAAACAATGATGACTTGTCCTGCCTTTATCCCTGTGTTCCCTTTCTGGTAGTGCTGTAAGGAGAAATGCTGCACTTGAAAGTCATGTGGTTGATGACTTAACAGACTTGGGCATCTTCTGGCACAACCAAATATGTTCTAGTGCCAGGAAAACATTTCACAGAACAAGGGGCCTTCGACCCTCTGCTGGAACATTAAAACAAAGTGTTATAAGTTAATTTTAACATGCAGCTTCTCTGTCTGTTGTGGAACTACAAATCCCCTTCCCTCCTTGAGAATTTCTAAATCAAGTTGTGGCCTATGTAGCCTGTCATATAGACCCTCATAAATGGAAACAGTGCCAAAATAGGCCATCAGGAAGGTGTTGCTATAATTAATGTTCTTGCAGAGAAAGAGAGGAAAGTGTTCTGAGGTTTCTTCTTCCTGTTATGGGTAAGAAATATAATAATATATTGCCTGATGATAGCATGATTCCAATGCAAATGGCAGGGGCTGGTGGCTTATTTAACAGGCCTGGCCTGTAGCAAGCCTCCCTTCCCCGCTTCAGTTCAAAATTGATTATTTTAATACAGAATTCCTGAATGAAAGAGGTTCTTGGCCTTTTCCTGGGCTGTTGAATAATGTATGTGGGAGAAAGCAAATAGAAGCAGAGGGTCTCAGCTGCCGGAACAATGGGCTGAGCACAGAGCTGAGGGGGCACATTAGTTTATCATTGCCTTGTCAATCCTCATAGGCTGGGAATCGTGGGATAGCCTGGAAAGAAGCAGCTGCTGAACGTGTGGTAAACTGACCGGGGCACTTTGGAGAGACGACTACATTTACACATCTGAAAACAAGATATTGATTTTCCCCAGAAAGCTGGGCAGAAATGGCCGTCCTGAAAAAAATATATCTGGATCGTGGCTCGTTTGCAAAGCCCCGGTGCTTTCCTGGCTGTGCCCAGAGCTGGGAGCTTCCTCGTGATGGGGCTTGCAAACCTAAAAATAGTCTCTGCATAAACTTTGCTTTTCCTCCTCGCTGATTGACTGCCCTCCTAATCCTTTTAGTGATTCAGTACAAGCAAAATGTAAATGCAAGGGAGCTTTGTGAATGTTAACAAAAATATTTTCCCTCAATTTGTAGATTTCTGGTTTTTTTTTCTTTTTTTGAACTTACATATTCCCTTTTGTGTGGCAAATTGATCTTGAAGATACATTTGTGTGATATCCCTGAAATCACAGCTCTGCCCTTTCTAATGGAAGTGGGATTCACCTCTGAGTGCCAGTTTTGGTTTAGGACACCTCCTCAGGTGGAGGGGTTTCTTCAGAGCTTTCAGAAATGACAAAAATAAGAGAGTGAAGCAATGCTTGACACGAGCAGAGTGGGATGATTAATTATTTTAAACGAGGAAAGGTTTAGGGCGGAGATGAGCACACATTTCCTAGTGATTAATATTCAGTAGGATGCTGATGTCTTGCTCTAGGCCCAGTTATTAGGATGCTCTTATGTGGCTTTATTGCCACAAGTTTACAATTATTATTTTAGCTATCAGAAATCCTATTTATGACTCAGGATTTTCTCTGCTGGGTGCATACAAGAACATGTTCACAAAGTGAATCACAGTATGTTAAGAAGTTTCAATTGAAAAAAAAAGTGTCTTTTCAGAAAGGACACATTTTTCGTCTGTGTGGGTCTAATTGTGGATCCAGATTCCCCACAGGAGTAATGAGCTGGTTTGTCCTTATCTTTGTAGCTTGAATGACACTGCAAACATGAAAACTCTTGGCTTCATGAGCTGCTCTCATGATTTTGTCTGTCAAAAAGCAGCTGCCTCAGCACTCACAAGCTGGTGTAAACATTGCATTTTAGCACTCACAGAATGTGTTGTAAAATAAAACACTTAATATTTTGATATTGAGTATCATCATCCATAGTCAAAAGGGCCTCCAAAAGCAGGACAAAATGAAGGCATGAATTTTCCTAGGGTATTTCCAGACTATTACAATGTTTTCCATCTGGATACATACAGGAAATCAAGCTCCTCATTGCCTTCCAGGCTGATATTGTGATGAGAGCAACAGAAGAACTAAAATAGAATAAAAGGATTTTTCTGCACCTTTTTAAAGGCAAGGAGTGTTTAACACCTTTAGTGTGGTTGGATTCCTCTATCAGTGAGCTGTATCACGAAGTATTACGAAATATAATCACTTCAAATCGGGGTTATAAGTCTGCATCTGATAAATGAATAAATGCTCTGGTTTTCAGAGAAGCCAGATCCTCCTGCTGATTGTAATGAGAATTCAGTGATTTTAAAAACAGTTTCATTCATTCATACCTGGACTCATTTGGGTATAGGCAACTATTTTCTTAATTGGTTATTTCAGAATAGGGCATCAAGGCAGATTTTGCTCTCAAATGTGGTCAAGGTTAACCACTCAGGAATCCACAGATTCCCCATGGAAAATCAGAGGCTTCTCAAAACACAGTAATTGTGTTGTGTGATTTCCTGACATCTCTGGGCTCTGGTTTGAGCTGGTCCCTGTGAATGTTGTCCTCAGGAATAACCACATCCAGAAAATGTGAGGGGAGACAAATTCTGTGGTGAGAGAATCCTGACTAAGCAGCGAGGAGAAAAGGCTGAGTGACATCAGCCAAAGACCAAGTTTATCACTTACTGGAACTTCACATTATATTTGCTTCAGAGATCTTTTTTTTTGAACAATAACAAGCTCAAAGTGCCCAATCTTTCTTTCCTTTCCCTGTTACTTCAGTAGGAATTTTGCACTGGGTGAGCCAGAAAGGATCCTCCTAAACTGTGAAACAGAGGAAGGGTTGTTTCCCCTCATACCTGTACATTAATATAATCCTAAAAGATTTACTTGAATTAATTGCACGGGCAGAAAGTAGTAACAGAAAGAGATGAAGTGTTGATTAAAAGGATGCTGTTTCAGTATCTTTCCTTGGTGAAATAAATGCCAATAATTTATAAGCAGAGGAAGCTTTGGTGCACTTTTACTGAGCACTTTTAAGACCAGCCACAGACTCTAGATTCATTAAAAGTCATTCAAATTCATGACTTACAGAGTGATGTTCCTGTCAGCTCGGCTCAGTTTTCATTCTGGTGGCACAGTCGTGCCACTTGTCCGTGGGATAATCTTATAAGAAACATGTCCCAGGTTATATGTTTGTCCCCTTTCCTTAAATTCAAAGCAAGAACTACCCCAGAAGTGAATATAATGAGGGAATACACCCAAATATAGGCAAGTGAGTTCAGTCTGGAGATGCAGGGATTGTAGATCCCAGACATACCTGGAAAAACCAGTGGAGATGAGTTACAACACTCCCAAATAACGCTTGCAGAATTACTTGTAGCTGCCACCTTTCTCTTCTCCCAGCTGGACAAACACTTTGTTCCTCTCCTGCCCTTCCTCACTGACCAGTGCCAAAACCCTGCTGTTCTGGCCATCCACTGCTGCCACAGAATCTCCCTTCCCCTCTTCCCACTGCAGCTCAGGGAATTTTGTGCCTCATTTTCCCCCCATACTGGCCCTGGATTGCCAGGCTCCTGCAGCATCCCTTGCTCGTGGCTGTTCCCATCACACCCCAGCACCTTTCCCTATGACCAGTAACGCCCTTTCCTTGTTTAGGTTCACATCTCCCTTCTCCCAGCGTACAAAGCATCCTGCAAAGCTAAACATCAGTCTGCCCTCACCTCCCAGCCCCAGAAAGGTACCACCGTGCTCTGAGCCTTGGAAACAAGGCCTCTGTCACAAGGAGAATAGCAATATTAAAGTCATTTTCTCAAAACATTTCCTTGCCTGCGTGCGTGGTGTGGGGGAGAAGCAAGAAGGAATACCTGCATTTTCTTTCAGAGTAAATGCTTTTCAGATTACTCATTCTGCAGAGCAGCTAAATGCCTTTCATAGTTCCCTAAAATTTCTTATTAAAATAGAGGCTGATGGGTATTCTCTCATTTCAAAAGATTGGTTGGAATATATGAGAAGTTTTAATACAGAATAATCAGTCTTGCTTTGTTTCCACTGATGTTGCAAAAACATTTAGCTATTTTCCCAGACCAAGGATGCTTTATAGAATACAGTTTTAGAAAAGGTAATCTATGTGGTTTTTTTCAGAGGACAGAAATAAGATTAATCAGAGCTCTCTCTGTAGTGTCAAAAGTAGTTAAACTTAACTTTAAACAGTGAGGAGATGCAGAAAGAGTTTTAATGTGCTCATTCCTTCTTGCCACA
Source organism: Eulacestoma nigropectus (assembly GCA_013397775.1). Classification (NCBI taxonomy): domain Eukaryota; kingdom Metazoa; phylum Chordata; class Aves; order Passeriformes; genus Eulacestoma; species Eulacestoma nigropectus. The sequence continues at coordinate 904,837 of VZTE01004627.1, forward strand.
CTGTTTTGCACTGGATGTGGTCTTTCACATCAATTTTTTTGTATGCAACTGGCACAAATTACTTGTCTTTGAAACTGTTGGTGAAAGTGCAGGAAGTGAAGCATTTGATTGAGAATCTGAGTTTTTAGTAAAAAGTTTGTGTCAAATTTCCTTCTGTGCCCTTCCTGCTGTGTTAACCTAGAGGGAGAGGAAACCTGGCATTTTTATCTCCTCCTCTCCCTGAGACCTGTAGATAAGTCAGTGATCTCCTTAATCTGGGTCCCTCATCTGCTAACAGATAACGCTCTGTGGCTTGGTCAGAAGTTAAACTCTTCTCTTCCAACTGTCTCACAGTGATTTATCACCTTGTTATTGTCCAGAGAAGATGTCCCAGCCAGGTGCAATGTCAAAAAGCAGCCCTTTGCTGCCAGAGTGCCTGTTGGGTTGGTTGTTTTCAGTACACTGCATTTTCTTACTGTTTCACTGTGAGTTCATTTGCCTGCAGGTGGTCTTCACTCCACCTGTCTTTCATGGAGAAATTTCCCTCCCTTGCTAGCAACTGCACTGTCTTCCACTCCTGGAAGAGTTACCTTACACTGGGAGGGTGAGGAGGGGAATTTGTGAGTGCTGTCCCTCTGCGTTGAGGGTAGTAAATGTGTTACTTCTCCCTTGGACTTAAAATGAAGCTGGTGAAATATAAATCCAGTTTAATGTCATCTGCTGGAGCAGGATCTGTATTTCTCTGGGATATCTGCCAATGCATCTTGTTGCCACACCTGAGGGCTTCCAGGCTTCATCTCAGCGAAGCATTCATCAAATTCACCAGTTCTTTTCACACAGGATCGAGTATCCCCAGATGTGGCCGAGCAGTGGCTGCAGGTCCTCCCTGCACTCAGACAGGCCCACAGGGAAGCGGCTTCTTGACCTCACCTGTGGTGTGGAGATTAAAAAATACAAACCATTTTCAGGTAATCTGTAAACACCTCTGTTACATTATGCACTTTTCACTGTTTTCCTGCATGAGCTAGACTGAAATCCAAGGCAACTGCAGTTGAAGGCAATCAGAGGTAACTTTCTGTCGAATCTTGCTGACACTGCTGCAGTATGGGCACCCAGAGATTACCCTGTTTTCCTAAACCCCAGTATTGTTGGTACTGTCAGGGACCAAACACGTCACTGTGAGCGCTCACTGCAGCTTTTCCTTTATAGGAAAGGCAAAAACCTGGCCTGATGTGTGAGAGATCTTTATAGAGGTGCCCATACAAAAATTCATACCAACTTCTCTCTTTAGTGAGATGAATCCCCCACCAAAACAGTGCATAGTGCTGCAGAGGCTTTGTGTGGAAAAGGTCTCTGTGGGAATTTGTCCAGTGAAAATATATTAATGTGGTTGGCATATAGGGAATGTCATCTGTCTTCAGATAAGTCTGGACATCAGTAAGAGAAGGTTCATGCAGGAACATCGTCTTCCTCCATTCTCCACAGATCTTAGGAGGCTTTTAAGGTCTGTTTGACTTTGCTTAGTTTAATGTTGTAATGAGAAGGGACTTCTACCTCTACAGCATCAGGAAACTCCACCCTGCTGGTGGATAGGGATCTAAATCAGAAAGTTCGTCTGGATGCTCAGTGCTTCTTAGCCTTGGTCAGCCTTGGCTTCAGGCAGCCCTGCTCTGGTGCTGGTGCCACTCACAGGTCAGAACCAACTGCAGGAGAGCAGAGCTTTCAAGGTAACCCTTTCATCCTTCTATTCTGCACGGTCCAGGGACTGCACAACCATTCCTGATGTCCTTGGAGAGAATCAGCCTCCTGCTCTGCTCCTCCAGCACAGACCTGCTCTGCTAAACACTGCATATGGGCAATGTGGGAAGCCCAGAATGGGACCGTGTGCTCTGGCCTGGGAGAGGATTTATTTATGTATTAGTGTGTATTAAAGTATTCATGTACTTCCACTTTTCCTGGTCAAAAAAGAACAATCTGATGTGGCAGTGTAAGAGGAGAGGTGAAAGGAAAACTCAGTCCTCATGGGGGAAGGAATTTGTGAGTTGATAAAGCAAAGAAAATCTCAAAAATACCAGTGTTGCATCTTGCTTATTGCTTCATTGGCTGCTAAACTATGGAAAGAAAATTCCTAACCATTTTCTTAGAGGCCACTCCAGTTTCCCCAGTTAACCTTTAGATTGCCTAAAATGCTAACATTTTCAATTTAATCCATGTAATAAATGTATTTCATAAAGTGAAAATATTCAATAAATGGGAAAAAATGAGTTTAAAGCTAATTGTAGGCAACTTCTATGTAAGCTCAGCTTATGAAGGATCTCTTTATCCCCAGTCTCCTCACATTTTTTAAACTCACAGTCTAAAGCACATTTTCTTTTCCCAGCACTGCTAGAATTTAAGATGCATCTTTAATTGGTTTAATGGAGCCACAAGGCATTACATTAGACAGCTTTTTCCTAGTTCACAGAGGTCATATTGACATGTAACTCGTGGCATTTCCTTGTTTCCAAGATAAGATAAAACAAAGGGGAAGTGTTCAGTTCCAGGTGAGTGGGAGAGGGCACAAGAAATGGGAAGAAGATAAGAGTGTTTGATGCAGGTGGGAATTTATCATGCAGTGTCTTTTTCCTCTCAGGTTGCACTTGCAGAGGAGGCTGCCTGCCCACAGCACCTCAGCCCTGGCTGAGGAATGCAAGCAAATAAGGGAACGAGCCAGCGGAGGAATGAACAGTTGATCAGTCAGTGTCTCCTTTCAAATCTCATGAGGCTGCAGCAGGTTTCACAATACAGGTGGCTCGATGCTGGGATAACTCCCGGGCTCCTCTCATGTCAGAATAGCAGAATAAATGCAAGTAAAGGCTTCTAGTGGGTGGTTTTCAGTCCTGTCCTCCCAGCAGAGCTGAATAAATTCTGCAGCTGTAAAAAACTGGATTGGATTTTAACAACAGAATGCAACATCTTTTCAGCAGAGAGATTTGTAAGTCTTCTCCTCTCCTCAGTGAAGTGTCTTCTGCACCAGTGGAACCTTGACTGGCAGTGATGGCAGTGGTCCCTCAGTGTTTAGTGCTGTCCTTGCTGAGTGCAGCTGATCAGTAGCACAAGGCTCCTGAGACTCCCTTGTTCCAGGATTCCCCTTCCCACTGGGAACAACTGACCTGAGCCTTTTGTGCCCCTCTTGTAGAGATGGAGATGTTCTCTCAGTCTTTTTCTTAGGATTTTCTTAGCATTTCTTGGACACCAGGAAGAATTTCCTCACAGAAAGGGCTGTTAAACTTTGGAAGGTTTAAAAAACTGCCCAGGGAGGTTTGGAGTCCTCACCCCTGGAGGTGTCCAAGGAACACCTTGATGTGGCACTCAGTGCTCTGGGCTGGGTGACAAAGGTGGTGACTGGTCACAGGTTGGGCTTGATGATCTTGGAGGTCTTTTCCAACCCAAATTGTTCTGAGATTTTGTGATTCTTTCGCCAGCTTGTGGCTGTAAGGGACAAAGTGAAGTTCATGATCAACAGCATTGCACAAAGATTGTTCTTAGAGTAGTTTTTTTGTGTCCAGCTATCATGAATGCGAGCATTATTTTTTATTTCCAGACTTAGGGCTCACTCTTCAGTGGATGCCATGGATTTGAAAGCCGGTGGGGATGGTTGTGGTCATCTACCTTAACTTCCTGAACAGCCTGAGCGGTGCACTCCCCCATGAATTGTTGCTGCAAGGTCAGTATGCCAATGGAATATCATCTTCAAAAATGCCTTTTACTCATTCATGAGCCTCATCTCCTGACCCTTGGATTCTCTAGTATTGTTTTTGTATTGTAAAGGCCAGAACTGTGCTCAGATTTCAGGAACAGCAGCCCCAGTTCTGGGTATAAGGATAAAAATCCTGCTGTTCCTGGAGATTCTGCTGCCTGTGTGCCCAAAGATTACACTGGCTCCTTGCTCCTTTATTATGCAGGAGATTAATTTTCATCCACAACCCCACAGGTTTTTTTCCAAGTTTCCGGTCTCCCAGATAGATTTCTCAGCCTTCTACTGTGGCCTGCATACTTCATTTCCAGGCTTGTGGTCTTGTATTTGGCTCTACTGAGATGTGTATTTGCTCATATTTGTGCACAATTTACCAAGCCATCCAACTTACTTTGTATTGCTGGCCCAGTCTTCTTTAGGTAACTCTAAAAACAATACCATTACAACCAAGAAAATATCAATTTCCTTTACTGATGGATTATTTTTAAATAGGTGAAATAGCTAAAATGAAGATTGCACAGATAAGCAGTGTAACTTTTTTTTTTTTGAGATCTAATCATCACGCAAAGCAAGAAAATAAAATTACTTTATGATATGGTAACAGCTAATGTTGAAACGTGTTGATGTCTATGGGTAAAACACTTGCATTAGTGTAATGCAGCACAGTTATTTCTGTGTTGTTAGATTGTATCTAAGTAGGTATCTGGAGCAGCCTTTGTTCAACAAAGCAGAAATCCGTGAGGAATAATACCATGTGTATATTACCTTGTGTGCCTCTTTTCCTGAATATAATAAGCATTAAATTACCTTCGAAATCTGATGGGAAAAGTTTCTCCTCAAAAAATACGTCTCAGAGCAGCTCTGTCTCATCGGTGTGTTTAAATAAAAGGGGGAAATAACCACAATGTGGCCCGCTCCCAAATTTTTCATCATCCAATTAATATTTTACTAAAACATCATATTTAGGCAGAAAAAAATGCTTTGGTAAAACCGTGGTGAGTTGTTGATTGTTTCTCCACGAACTGCCTGCTGCTGTTCCAGTTACAGAGCCTCAGCAGCTGCAGCTGCGGGTGAGCATTGCCAATAATTCCTCAACAGAAAATGCAATGTATCACCTGTATATTCGATTTTGCAAGCTGGAAAACTGGATAAACGATTCAAATAAACACTCTTGCCCATCTGTTCCATGGGAATTTTAAGCAAAATATGCCAAATTTAGAAAAAAAAATTAAGAATTTACCGAGGAGAGTTTTTATAACCGGTGTTGAGCTGCTGTCTGCTATGTTAACATCAAGTCAAAAACTCATTTCTGGAAAGCCAATGCTGCTTTTTTTCCCCCTTGGAGCGGGTGGTGACCCTCCCTGCTGTGGCTGTGGTGGCAGCAGGAGGGCTCTGAGCAGGAAGGGTTAAGCTTTTTTGGGAAGTGCATTGTTCGGAGTTTCCCAGCGGGTGGCTCCGCATCGGGGTGCAGCAGTCAGGCAGCCTCATGTCCGGCAGCCACGAAGTCACCTCATCAGACGTGGCTGGCACTATTTGACATGACAAGTCACCCAGGAAAGTGCAGGGAAACAAAAACCATCTTTTTTTCTGAAAATTTCTGGTTAAAGCTGCTGCGTTTCCCCGGGTTTTGTTTCACACGGCGTGTTTGATAACGGGCAGGGGGAGGGAAAACACATGAAAAGGTTTCCTGACGTATAAAAAACCACAAGCTGTTGTCGTGGGGGCACAATGAAACTTGTGCAGAAAGTGTTTTTTTGCAGTCTTTTCACGGGGGAAGCCCTTGGGAGCATTATTTCTGTTTGGGTGTGAGGAGCTGAAGGGACAGCAGGGAGTTCATTGTAGGAAAAAACACATCGTACACACGGGCGGGAAGGCTTCAGACAGGATCCACAAAACAAATCAGACACCTGCGTAACTTTATATCATACATGCTGGAGATTTCTGCTATTTAAAAGTACAGTTCTGGCAAAAAAATTACTGAAAAATACCCCTGGGTTTTACAGACCTGAGGAGAAAGGCTCCTCTTGCAGCAGAGTTGTTCTCTTTACCTCTGGCTCAGTGCCGTGCTCAGGACACGAGATGCAGAATTTTCCCAAGGATTCAAAGTTATTCTCAGGATGAAGCCCGGCTTCCTTCCACTGCTGCTTTGCCTGAGCATCCACGCACAAGGACTGCAGCTGAAAAACCCCTTGTAAATCCTGATACACCTGCTTAGAGTAGGGATGTTTTTCACTTTGTTTTTCACTTCTCTTGGAGTGCTGCAAAATTAGAAATGTCCAACAGGTTTATGAAAAGAAGAGCTCAGCTGCAGCTTGTTTTTGCAATGGTGTTCTCTCTCTCTTTTTTTTCTTTTTTAATAATTGATGGCTTTATTTAAAAATTGATTTCTATATGTAGTTTGGACATTATGACAGTCCTGCAGGAGAAATGCTTGGAAGAGGTCTGCGAGAATTCAAACAGCATAAGATGTAATAGTAAAAATTAGCTGAAGAATGTTCAGGTCCTAAGAAAATTATCCTGTAATTAAGTTCTCTGTGTTTTTCTATTTAGCCATCTTTGTAGTCTTTTCTCATTCTTTCCCAGTGGAGTTAAGCAGGCAACAACTTATATGTAGGAAAACATAAAGGTATTATATATATATATATATATACATATGTATATATATATATATATATATATATATAAAAAATGGAATAAAGTTCAGGTTTCTACTGCCAGGCAATGAGAAATCAACATTCAAAAAAATCAAGGCACTTGCTTTTTTTTGTTGTTGCATAAATGTGGATTTAGGAGTTTAATTGTAAGGCCCTGAGTTGATGTTTTGTGCTGTGTAACAGTCAGATCCATGCTGTGATAAAGTGGCATCTCAAGAAGCAAGAAACTGAGGTATCAGCTTTCAAGAAGCCGCCTTTTATTTCGCTTCTGCAGTATTTATCCCCTAAGACTCCTGTCAAGCACAGGAGGAGAAGCAGGTGTTTAAAATTAGAACAGCACACGTGTTAACAAGTGCCTGTACATCCCCTGGCAGGGGCATGGGAATACACTGGAAAATATCAGGCTTTTAAGGCTGCTTTGGCAGCACTGAAAATTGTTGGTGTCTGAGAGCTTCAGGTTTCTAGGTGTGATGTGTTTTCCAGGCAGGGCTCCTCAGCTGCCTGCACGTTCTCTGTAACCTGCCAGGGAGCCGGGCAAACAAGGAGCAGGTAAAACTGGCAGAACATCCCTTTTTTGGGCAGGTATTGGCACAGAGCATTCTGCTCCAGAGGAGTTTCTGTGATGTGAACGTTGTTCCCATGCAGAATATAACATTGGGAACCTCCAATTTTCTATATAGAGAAGTTTTTATTCTCAACCAAGCATAAATGAGTGTCCTGAGTTGGTGACATGCCCTGCCTGTGAGTGCCAGTCTCTCCTCCCAGGCAGTGAGTGACAGGGCAGGAGGAAACAGCCTCAGGTTGTGCCAGGGCAGGTTTAAGTTGAAAATTAGGAAAAAAATTTCATGGAAAGGCTTGTCAAGCATTGAACAGGCTGCCCAGGGAAGTGGTGGAGTCACCATTCCTGGAGGTGTTCAAAGAACGTGTGGCTGTGGCACCTGAGGACGTGGTTTAGTGGTGAGCACGGTGCTGGTGCTGGGCTGATGGTTCGAGTTGGTGACCTCAGAGGTCTTTTTCAACCTGAGCAAATCCAGGATTCCACACCTGTGATTAGGGGCAACTTGGCCCAGCTGGGGCTGGTGATCTTTAGTCTTGGGATAATTTTGCTCTCACTGAGAGTGGGGAGGGCGTCACTCATCCTTCCCCTTGCCCTGCCCTGGATGTGTTTGGACAGCGCCACATCCACATCTGCTGCCCCTGCCTGGCTCCCAGGGCTGTCTTGTCCTCAGAAAGACCCTCTCAGCCTCCTTTCCCCTGGGGGACTGGAAACCTGAGCCTGTGAGCCTGCAGCTCCCAAGGGAAGAGCTCCACATTAGCCTGGAATGGTGACCTGGCCAGTGGCGTTTCCCCGGGGGTCTCTCACAAGATATTATTTCAAACCTGGGATCGCCTTCCCAGAGCCTCAGGACTGAGGCTCAGCAACATCCCCTCTGTGTTTCCAGACCTCTACCACTCTAATCCTTCTGTTCTCCTTTTCTTTTCCCCCTGCCCCTCTTTTCCCCTCACAGCAGCTCTGTGTCCAGGCGAATCTCTGCATTCCTGGGCTAAGTTTGTTACTGTTTGTGTTCTATAAACCCCATCCTTCCAAAAACATGGATTATTGAGGTTCTTAAATATAGGTACATTGCACTTCCCAACTGATGGTTAAGGGTCGATTTTGTGCGTTTGAAAACTTCTTCCTGGAGTTTTCCAAGTCCATTTAAATAGAAAACACACAAATAAAACACTGTAAGGTGGAAGTAATAGAGTTCTTGAAGAGGACAGCTGGAACCCATCTGTGAGAATGAATCTGCTTTACTTTAGTTTTAATCACATGAAGATGAAGATTTTGTTTTGGATAAGTCCTTGGCTACTCCTAAGAAGCCTTGTAGTATCTAAAAGAGTCTTTCCAAAGTGCTAAGGTTTTGTTGCCTGTTACTCTGACAAGAGGATGCAGGAAAAACTAAGGTTAAACTTCATGTTGCTCTCCCAGTTTCCTTAAAATTCTGTTTTTCGTGCGTGATACAGTCATTAACACCTGGATGAACAAAGCTGTCTTGCAGAAATACTTCTGAATATTTGAATCCCAGCTTAATGGATTGAAGGAGGAAACTTAATTACTCTGTAAAGTAGGCAAAAAGAATTATTTCTAGTCTCAAAAAAATAATAGGCCTTTCTGAATTAATTTGTATATATCCCCTTTTTTCAGAGGGGATTGTTTAATTCCTGTTTACAAGTGTTTGGCTTTTGCTACTGTGGTTTTGCTGTAAGTTTCCCCCCCTTCCTCCCTTTTTTTTCTCTTTTTCCCATTAGAAAGCCACGCTGCAACCTATTTGTTCAAAGAAAGATGTTTCCTCTCAATAAATCATCAGATGAGCTATTGGCTTCATAATCTTTACTTAAACCCAAAAATATCCACATGGGTGCACAGCATTTGGCTAATTAATTTCTGATAATTTGCAATGTTCACAGCCAGCTGCCAGGGGCTCCTGTGAGTGTTAATCTGTTAGCCATGGTGAAATGATTGGAGATCTGCTCCTGCTGGTTGCCAGATAAATTCTTCCTATGACAATGTCACTAGGTTAATTAATTCAATTAATGACTCCCAGTGCAATGTTTTTCTTTGTCTTTTTCATTTGCCACAGGCTGCTGAACAGGTACTCCCAGGGATGGATTCTGGAGTTGTGTCACAGATGAGGAATTATGGACCATTTTCATGTCTAGTTCTGAAGTGTCTTGATTTATTTTAAAATGAACTTTGGCAGCTGTTAATTCCATCAGAAATTAGTTTGTTTCCTGTTTTCTCTTAAATGTAAGCAGTCAAATACCCATCACCTTGTTATTTTCAGCTGCAGTCATGATTTTATGTAACTTTACCATTAGATAATTTTTACTCACTGTGTAACTTCACTCTACAGACGCCACGAACTGCAAATTTGCTTTCACCCTTGAAAAGAGGAAATTCCAAGGTAGATCAGCCCTCAGGTGTATCTGCCTTATCACCCCAGCTCCAATAACAGAAATGTTCTCTGTTTTGAATTTCAAGAAGCAGAAAAATGCATCTTACATAGAGCTGGTGGTTTTCTTACTAAGGAAAAAGTGGAAGGAAAGATGCTTCCAAAAGGGACACATGGAAAGGATCTCAGAGGCACCTTCAGAGACTCTCAAGGCTCCTCTGTCTTGAATGCCACCTCATTTTTCTGGGCACAGCTACGAGGGCTTGGAGAGAGCAGCTTTCACTTTTTAGATTAGCTCATATAAAAGTGTGAGTGAAGCATGGAGCAAGCAAGGAAGTGAGAACGAAAGTCAATTTTTCTTCTCGAGCTTCAGCTAAGGAGCAAAGCAGGGGCATCATGACACCCATCCCAGTTATGGGCTCTGTTGGTCTGGTTGTGCACCACCAGCCCTTGGACTTCCTGCAGATCCCTGTGGATTTACATTATACATTGATATTTGTACTGAGCTCACCCTGTGTTCACTTCACTGTGTTTCCCATCCGTGGCTTTATTTTTATTCCTTTTCTTGAAAACGAGGTGAAAAGACGTTTGAATGCGAATTCTGCTTCTGGAAATGAACTGAAGCAAGTTGCAAATCCAAATTCCACCACCACTGAGGTTCTGCCCTGGCAGCTGTTTTGAGCAAGCCGTTTGGTATGTGACTGAATCAGACTTAGGATCATTTCAGTCATCTGGATGACTGATTTAAACCCAGTGAAGGCTCTAAAAGGCTTCCAGCAAAAGCTGTGTCTTGCCCTGGGGCATAACAGCGGCCTGGAGGAAAAATGCAGTGAGGAACAAGTTGAGCTGTTACCAAGAGATCAGAGATCCGAGATCGGTGCTGGCTCTTAGCATCCCCTGAAAAGCTGAGGAACAGCTGACAGCTGATGTCACCTCTGCAATAAAGGTGTGAACGTGGAAAACCCACTCTCTGAAGGATCAGGGGGAGCTGGCTGTTCCTTTTGCCCCGCAGAGGAATATCTGGCACCTGGGACTGTATTTCTGAGGCCGTCAGCTGACTCCCAGTGCTCTCTCCCGTGTGCCATATTAACCTCTCTGAATTGTGGGTGCCAGGGTCAACCTCCCCTCCCCAGGTGAGCTGAGGGTTGTAGGGAAAGATGAAACAGGAAAGCCTCATAAGTATGATTGCCTGGCAAAAGATGCGGAGAATATGGAAACTATAAGTGACATTGAAATGAAAGCAGACTCTGAGATACCAGGCCTTAGTCACTGAACAACTGGAAAACAACGGTATGGCCGACTGAAGGTAATCCCCTTTGATTGAACAATACCTTCTGCCAGCACAAGGGTCCCAGGGTTAAAGCAGACCCTGCTAGCTTGGCAGAAGGGGTCCAAAGAGTAGTTTTTGGGGTTTAAAATACAGTACAGTATGGTAATGCAATGATTCTTATAGGCTGTATGTAAATGCTATAGGATTTGTATCTTGTACTAGATTGGTTGATGAAAATTAGAATATTCAATACAGAAGAAGAATTATTGTATTGTAAAAGAGAAGCTCACTCTCTTAGCCCTCTTACACCTCTTACATACTCTCTTGCACTTCTTCTTCTTTACTTACTCTATTACCTCACGCTTTCTGGCCTGCTTCTAGCAGTGGATGGCTGCTTTAAGCAGGCCCCCTATACACAAGCCCTGAGCAATAAACCTCATGCTCTAAGACCTGACGTCAGAGATCTCTCGTCTCCATCCGTCCCAACCGTCCAAGCCAGGAGAAACATCCCACAGAGGGTGCGGTGCTCCCTGTTGGTTTGTGAGGTGTCTGCTCTCCCCAGACCAGGTGCACACCCTTGCCCAGCCCATGCAGGGCGGGGAGGGAAGGGGGGACACCTCAGGTTCCCTGCTGAGCTCTGTGAGCCTTCAACAAAGCCTGCCCTGGAGTTTATGGCATCTTCTGACACTTGTGATCTAGTGAAAAGCCCATTATCCCCCCGAGGGGGAAAGCACCTTGTGCTTTTCTTTAAATCCAACCCAAACATATAGTTTTTAAATAGAAACACTCTGATGGTTCGTGTCAGGGCCCTTTAGCAGAAGCAGCTGCCCAGGCGAGCGAGGAGCAGCAGCATTGAAGCTGCCATTTCCCTGCAGTAAATGCTGTCCTTTGTCTCCCGGGAGCTGAGTGATAGAAATCAGGCTATGCAAATTCGGGCAGTGGATCTTAATTATGAGCAGCAGGTGTCTGTGCAAGAGTGCTCAGGTGAGGGGGGCACCGCAGCTCCCCTGACTCGCCCGTTGTGGTGTACAAAGGGAGGGCTGCAAAGTTCCAATTAATTATCCACGTTAATGAGCTTGGCGATCCAAGAGAAAGGAGAGGGCCTCGTCTGCTGCCCCAATTTAGCCTTCTCCACAAACAGTGGTTTGAAAACCAGTTATGCAGCTCAGGCTCTGAAGAGCACCAGGAGACAGCAGCAAGGATGAAATTACCATGATAAACCTCGAGAAATCAATTTGTGGGAGTACAGACTATGATGGATCGTCCTGCTGGAGAAATTAATTGTCTGAGGAACATTTCTTCAGGATGCCTTGACCGGAGGAGCATCTTCCCAATGTGTTGGTAACTGTGACCATCTTTGGGGGGACAACTCTGTTTACCTTTTACTGGTTTAAAAATGGGTCATTATTATGATTCTTTTAAAATTTTTGTCAGCACACCACTAATCACACTGCAAGCATTAAGGTCAGGTGAGCTGGGGCCATAATTCATGACTAAAATAACGTAGATTAGCGTTGGGCTGTAGTGTCTCTGCCTCATGTCTGGACAGGCACAGGTTAAGGGAGAACACACAGGGATGGTGCCTCCAGACCAGGTAAAATCCACACTTTGTCCAGTCTGAGCCCTTGTCTGAGTGGATAATTCAGTTTCTATGTCCATTCAACGATGATTTTTATACCAAGGCTGTAAATATTGTACCATTTGTTGAAAAATTAACCATTATTTTTCCTTTTTGCTGACGTTACCAGTCTGCTTTGTAAAGAAATGTATACAGGGCAAATTATACACCGTGGTTTCAGCTGATTCAAGGTCTGGCTGCTGTGTGAAAGAGAGAATCTCAGTCCCTGGTTGTGTGATGCTGCCCTGGCCCTGGCTTTGACACACGTGAGGCTCTGTACTGAGTCCATTCAACTTGCTGACCAACAGAAAACGAACCCAGCAAAAAGAGTGGCTGAGATCTTCCTTCTTCTTCCCTTGGGGTTAGACCATCCCTTTTTCCCCCACCAGAGGCATCATCATTCTCTTTTAAGCAGGAAAGTTTAAGCGGCAGCAGACAGGAGCCCCACATGTGGGCAGTAGGGAACAGTCTGTCAGCTGGAAAGTGTTTTTAATTGAGTGTGGTGTTTTTGGGTTGAGACCTTGGGCCATTTCTGGCATCACCCAATTTTGTCATTACACAGCTCTTGGGTTGGAGCAGATTCTGTTTTCAGCCTTTCGGTCAGTCACCTCCCCAAACCTTTTTTTTTGGTTTTTTCTTTCTTATTTCTGCCCCCTCCAACTGTGGCAATATCTAATTGATTATGCACACCTTGTGTGGCCACTGGTGCAAAGTGGGTGTTAAACAGCATCATTCTTATGCGGCAGCGTTTTACACCCCCTTGGTAAATGATTACCTGAGGTCCAGAGAAATACAGCGTCAGCCTCAGTGCACCACAGTGCAGTTCTGCCACAAATTTGGAGCGCTGCAGTTTGAAGGAATCAAATCCTCTCCTCCTCTGGAAAACAAAATCAAACCCAAAAGACACAAAACCTCTGCCCACTGTCACCATGTGGAGGAAAGGCTTTGGCTGGCTTACAGCAGAATAACTTAATGGGTGACCTCACATGGGAAACAGCCTAGATAAATAATTATTAAACAAAACCACTTCTCTAGCCCTGCTTCTTCTTGCAAAGCAATAATTCCTGATTTGTTTTTCAGTAGAAAACCTGTGGATACGGGTGCGAGTTTAAAATTGTGGCATCCGATCCATTTGTAACTCTTTCTACAGCCGGGAATATTTCTGAGTGAGAACTGAAGCGTCTCTGCTGGTTTGGAGGAAATGCCGTCACACAATGCAGGACAAAACAGTTCAAGCCACTTTAAACAGGATAAATGGATGAAGGCTTCAAGGTAGGATCATCTGTTTATTTACATCCATTGTCCCCTTGTTTCCCACACAAATATATTCTGTCTTTAAAATTTATAAAGCTGGGCGAGCCCTTCTCACGCTGTTCCCAGTAAAATATTGCTCGCTGCGTCTCTCTGAGGGGCTGCTGACAAATAGGCTCTTGTTGTCTAACTTTCCCTCTGCCGAGGTTAATGATTAAGTGGTTCAGGAGGTTAATTCCTGGAGATAGTGTTGTCTTTGGCTGGAACAGATGTTGGTAGTGCTTTAATGCGGTTATCAAACTCTGCTGCCCTTCATCCTTTGCTCTGTGCAGCCCTGGGCATTGTTCCCCCGTGCATTCCAGGCCCCCTCTATGGAGATCCAGCAGAGCTGAACATACCATTGCCTGAGGGCTGCCTCCCCCGGGGTCACGCTGGGTAATGCCCAGATCTGCCACACAAACTGATAACAGCAAGATCTGTAAATATTTGCCTGTGCAGGAAGGTGCAGAATACCTGTTGAGGCTCTTCTGTAAAGCCACTCACAGCCTCTGTATCATCCAAAGCCCCCACAGGGCAGAGCATCACCCTGAAACCTGCCCCTCCTCCCCTCAGCACCTCCTGCCTTGCCAGGATATGAATCCCAAAGGTGTCCGAAGTGTTCTGTGGTGTAACCAGCACCTTCAGCAGCCCGGCAAAACCCTGAGGGTTGGACTAATATTTGCAGCTTGAAGCTGCATCATTACAGGAGCTGCTGGATGTGTGCAGGAGTCTTTTATTCCCACATCCACTGCGTCATAACCAGCCAGCAGCAGCTAAAAAATTTAAAAAAACCAATATTAACTTTATGATTTCTAGAAAGAGACCTGGAAAGGGTTAATTTTAGGCTGGCCTCAGGCTGGGATTGGTTATATTTGAATGTCAATCCTGCCAATGTAAGTGAAACATCATCTTGGACTTTACCTGTTTGTCATTATTTGTGAAATTACCTCCTCTCCTCTCCCTACTCAGCTCCAGACCTGCTGGCAGGAACCCTGTAGGAGTTAAAAGCATCTAACCTCGCTCTGTCTGGATAGAACAATATAATTTTAATTATTGCACTGGTTTTCTTATTATATGTGTCTTGGTATCACTAGCTGACAAATTGTATCCAGATCGAATACAGTGTAAAGGACTGAATTTTAGTTTGGGGAAGAATACCGTTAATTTGGAGGAGTTAATTGGCTTATGGAATCAGGGCATTTCCCAAGAACCTCGTGTTTCTGTAATATGGAGATTATTTTAAAAGCAACTCACAGCTTCAAAGAGAAGCAGGGTCCTGTGACCAAAATACACGTTGGTACTTTAAAGAGCAGGACATAAAAAAAAAAACCCAGTACAAACTTTATGATTTCTATAAACAGACCTTGAAAGGGTTACTTTTAGGCTGGCCTCACGCTGGGATTGGTTCTATTTGAATGTCAGTACTGCCAATGCTATAAGTGAAACACTATCTTGGACTTCACCTGTTTGTCATTGTTAGTGAAACTGTAAATGGAGAGGAGTTGTTGCTTTTTGCTCTTGTTTCGTTACAAGCTGAGATGAAACTCTTCGTTGGCCTGTCATTGATTAGAAACTCCCTCCCAACCTGTCTTTCTCTTTCTCTCTCTTCCATCTGGGGGTCTTGCCCTCTCTGCCTTTGCTCCTTCCTTAGGGCTCCCTCGCTGTATTTGCTGTTGGTGCTACAAAAGGCACAACTCGGATTTAAAGGCCTGGAGTGATGAGAGCCATGGGCAGGGACACCTTCCACTCTTCCAGGATGCTCCAAGCCCTGTCCAACCTGGCCTTGGACACTTCCAGGGACGGGGCAACCAGAGCTTCTCTGGGTAACCTGTGCCAGGGCCTCCCCACCCTCACAGCAAAGATCTTCCTCCTGGTATCTACTCTAAACCTTCTCTCTTTTACTTTAAATCCATTCCCCTTTTCTATTCCATACTCTTGTTTAAAAAGTCCCTCTCCTTCTTTCTTTTAGGCTCCCTTCAGGCACTAGAAGGCCACAATTAAGTCACTCCAAAGCCTTCTCTTTCCCAGGCTGAACAATCCCAGTTCTCTCAGCCTTTCCTCGCAGGAGAGCTGCTCCATCCCTCCGACCATCTCGGTGGCCTCCTCTGGACTCGCATACACCTGATGTGAGATAAAAATTGTAGTGATTCTATGAAACCCT
>VZTE01004627.1:921305-937457 GCA_013397775.1 Eulacestoma nigropectus
CAGGGACAGGAGCAGGGACAGGAGCAGGGACAGGGACAGGAGCAGGGACAGGAGCAGGGATGGGGACAGGGACAGGGACAGGAGCCGGGCTCGGGGGTGCCATTCCCCCACTCGAACAGCAGAGGGCGCAGGAGGGCCCGGCCCGGCCGGGCGGCGGATAGGGGAGGAGAAAAAGGGATGGCAAAACGGGCAAAATCAGGAAATTAAAGCTTTAATGTGCTTTATACAATGCCTGGCACATAGAGAGAAACGCAGGTAACCACACAGAACTGGCTGCAGTGCGACAAAAAGAGCGGCTGTGTTTCAAACTCACAGAAAACCGCTGTACCCCAGAATCTAATCCCCTCCACACCATCCCTGCCTTTTTGGGTCCCTTGCCGCTGGGAATGAATTGGAAATTATTTTTGACACCGTCCATTCTGAGCATAAGCAGGGATATACCGCAGTGAGTGGATCTGGACCTCCCCGGGGCTGTGTTTCTCCTGGTGAGGTGCCGTGCCCTCGCCGCTGCGTGTGCCCTGCACCGGGATATCAATTCCCATTGGAATCTCCACCTGGAACAGCAGGGAGTCCGGAGGATGGGAACGGTTTGATCTGCATGTGTGTGAATGTCAGAGGGCTAGCGGCGTTCCCGTGGTGTAAGTGGTGTAACTGGTGTTTGCACGCTCTGGGAGCAGGTGAGGGCTGTGATAAGTGTGGCTCCCTCTGAGGATGCCTGGCTGTCCCCCGATCCTCCAGAAAGTGTCTCCTCTGCCGAGACTCAGGGGTGATTCTTGCAGAAAAGCAGCCCCTTGGCCCTGCTGCTGATTTCCAGCTCTTCTCCGGCTGCGGTGCTTGTAAAACACATCATCAGCTGTGGCTGGCTGAAAAGTAGCCCAACAAAGATAAGGAAATGATCCTCTTTCAGCTGCAGCAATTGCCCAGCTTGGCTCATCACAGAACTGCACACTTGCCTGTGCTCTTGTGGCACAGGCACAGGAGGAACAAGAAAACCAGGATGGAGAGAGAGGTGTGACTGTTAGCCCTGGGCCAAGTGCCTTTTACCAAGCTGGTGCTGAGCAGAGCTTGTTCTGAATCAGAATTTATGCGGAAAAAAAAAAATTGGTTGTCATCTCTGGAAGCATAAAATCCACGTTCAGCAGTTTCCCACAGTGGGGGAGAAATATCATTCAGAAAGAACTATTTTTGCTTTGAAATCTTCCAAGGGAAATTGAGCCCAGACCTCCACCTCACAGGGCTGGGGGACGTGACCACACAGCCAGAGCTGCAGGGCCGAGCCCTCTCACACCACAGGAGCCTGGAAAACCTGGGAGGAGAGTTAATTAGCCATCCAGCACAGAGGAATGGTCTTGGTGCTGGAAAAAGAAAGCTACTGAATAAAGGGAGCTGGTCCAGAGGAATTGGGGAATTAGGCTCGCCGCTGGAGCAGAGCAGGCAGCTCTGCAGTGGGAAAGCACCACGGGCTGCAAGGGGCACGGGGCAGGAAGAGCTTTCCCAAGGTCCTCGAGAAGAGGAGCTGAGTTTGGTGGAGATGTTGCAGCATTTGGGACACGTCACCAATATTCTGCTGGGTGCCAGAGGTGACAGGAAGCGGTGACACTGAGTTAAGGCCTTGCCATAGATCAGTCACAGAATGGTTTCGGTTGGAAGGGACCTTAAAGATCATCTCATCCCAACCCCTGCCGTGGGCAGGGACACCTTCCACAAGACTACAGTGAAGAAATTCAAATCGTGTTCTAAAAGAAGTGTACAAACCTCAGTGAAAAGGAGAAAAGTGAACCACAAGTAAGCAATTTGGTGGAGTTCTAGAATGGAGAACAATCATTTCTCCTTAGCTGAAGTTCTATAAGTGAGCAGAAAGTCTGGAAGATTTTTTTTTTCATGACTGTTGAGGCATGAGAAAAAGCCCAGGTTCATTTTTTTCCCCCTTGGTCACAGATGTGAATTTCCAAAGTCAGTGGGGACTAAGACAGTGGGGTACAAAGATTACATGAAGATTAAAAAGCAGCTAAATATTTACTGGCATCATCAGGCCCCTTTGGAAAGCCTTGTTGGCTGCAGAATGTGCATGTTCTATTTGTAACTTTTTGGAAAAATGACAATTTATTTCCTTCAGCAGAACATGGGAGGTCTCAGGATCTGCGAAAGTCCCTTCAAGATCACTCTCTGCTTGTGATTTCCAAGAGTGAGACCAGAGTGGTGCTCCTGTTATTTAAAAGTCTGCTGCACTCTAGAGGATGAAAATATTTGTGGGGCAGAGACGTGCCTTGGATCCTCTTTGCTTTCCCTTCGTCCCTGAGTGAGGCATCTTTGCACTTTGAAACAATGAAAGTTCACAACAGAAATGTTCAATTAACTGTTAAACACTCTCATCAATTCAGGGATCATTTCCAAATCTGATGGATGAGTTCAAAATCTCCAATTCATTCTAACCATCAGGCGGAAAAACAGTTGAACTCCTGAGGAGAAAAGAGCAGATAAACGCTGGAATGAACTTGCATATCTTTGAGAGGTGCAGCGCTCTGCAGACAGTGAGTTATGAACAGCAAAACTTCCCAAGTGTGTACTGTAAGCAGAATAAAAACGGGCAATGGCTCAAGTGAGGGGCTTTCTTCCTCTGGCTTCATTTAGATCTCAGTTTAAAAGGCATGGAGTTCGTTTTTGAGTGCAC
This sequence comes from Eulacestoma nigropectus, assembly GCA_013397775.1. NCBI lineage: Eukaryota > Metazoa > Chordata > Aves > Passeriformes > Eulacestoma > Eulacestoma nigropectus. The sequence goes on from VZTE01004627.1 coordinate 923,977, forward strand.
ACGGGGAGGGTCTCACACCATGCACAATTAAATTATTTCCCATGACAGTAAAAAAAAAAAAAAGGGAAAATTCTATTAAAACCGAGAATCTAAAAAGTATGCAAATATTCAAGTGGAAAAGGAGAAGCTGAAAGAGGACTTTATGAATTCTTGGCTAAGTGAGTCATTTCTAGAACTCTCAAAATTAATGCCAATTTTAAGCTAGTTTATTTGGATAGTTAGGATATATTCTGAATTTTTAATCAGTTCTGTTTCTCACAGATGGATTCACGCTGCAGGAACTTCTGAGGGACTTTTGAATTAATGCAACCTGTAAGCCACTGAAAAGTGACTGCAAACAAATGCAACTCCCTGCTCTATAATGGCAGGATTCTGTTTTGCGTCAGCAGCGCTCTTAAACTCACAGATTCTATATTTTATTAAAAATAGCTTCCGTAACGTGAAAAAAAACGTCGTGGAGTATATTTTCCTGAATCCCATCACAGTTTCCTGTAATTCTGCATTATGCATGAACGGACTCAATTATACTTCCACTAGATTTTTAGGCTCTGGCTCCACTGGCTCCCATTCAAACCTGCATTTTGAATATGCTGAGCGATGAATTAAAAAAACAAAGCCAAACAAAACCAGCAGTAGGTGCGCTGATGGCAGCAGAACAGTCTTTTTGCCTGGTAATATCCCTCCTGTCACCTTCCAGGATATCCAGATTCCGGCTGTTTCTGCTCTTACGGAGCGATGTGACCTGGCATAAGTGAGCTATTCAACATGGAATAGAGGTCAGCGTGCTTGCTTAAACAATCATTTAAATAGTAATAATTTTCATGCAAAAAAAATTGTATCCCAGCTGCTCGGTGGATTCCCAGGAGCACGGTGTCCATTCTGTGCTGAGGGTTGTATGGAAAAGGCCAGGAAGCTGGAAAAGAAGGAAGAGTTCTGCCTCCCATTTTGCAGGCAGAAGATTCTGTCATTGAGGGATCAAGAGACAAATCCAGGCTGATTCAGGGAGTTGGTAAAGGACCTAAACTGAGCCTAAAATTAGCAAGTCTCGGGGTGCTGCTCCATGATGCAGCTGAGCTGCTGAAGCTGCAGGTCCTGCTGGAAAAGGAGATTCATGGAAAAAGGAGATTCTCTGACCCAGAGCAGGGGGTCCAACAAGCCAAAATCCCAACTCACCCCTACTCCTGGGAGCGGGAGAAAGGAGAAGGCCACAGGACTCCCCTCACTTTCTCCTGCTGTGTCTCTTTGAGTGGTTGCAAAGCCCCAAGGATGCTCTGTGAGCCTGTACCAACAGCACAACCCCAGGGCAGCAGAGGTTTGAGAATGGAAAGGGATCCTGCCCCACTTCCCACCACCACCACTCACCTGATTCTGGTCTGTGAGGGCCTGGCACTCTTTCAGTGCAGCTGCTTGGATTTCACTCTTAGATCTGTATAAAATACCAGCAGAGCAATCAGATTCTCCTCACCAGCTGGGTACTGTGAAATACATAAACTGTGGGCACGTGGAAGTAAGTTAAGTTGGCAGAAAATGACATTTATGGTATGTATGTATCACTTGCTATCACTCGTCAACTCTTTGAAATAACAAACTTCACTAGCTGACCCAAATACTAAGTGCTAAAAATAAACAGATCAGCACCACTTTGCTTGGTTTGTACAGAATGAAAGGCTCCTGTTATTTTCAGAGCCTGATTTTTCCATTTCCCTTAATGCCCTGATCTCTCTTTACTGGCCCACTTGTTAGTAACACTTACTTTTGGGAGATTGTAACGTTGCTGAAAGCACGGAAAATACAATTCCTCCAGCCATTAATCCTTGTCTTGATGCTACCTTCACAGCACAATGCCTCTCTCTTTTACTCCTGGCTTTTTTTCTCCCTCTTTTTCTTCCCCCTTTTTATCCCCTCTGTTTACCCCAGTGCAGCCACTCCACGAGGTAATTCCCTTTGTGACAAGCTTGCTGCAAGCTATCTCCTATTTACACTGGCTGCAATTTTCAATTAAAGACAAGAACTTAACTTCAGTGGAGGGTCCTATAGAAGCCCAGCATTTGGGACTTCGGATTTGCTTTCCCAGCTTGAGACTTTGAAGTTGGGAAGCTCGAGAGAGAGCCTGGATGAGGTGGCAAAGCGTCTTTCACAGAAGAGCTTTAAAGCAGAAAACATGTTAACCCCCAGGCTCTGGGGCTGGGGAGAAACAAAAGGTAGGGAAACCAATCTCATGCAGAAATGATGTACAGGCCTGGTACCCAGAAACTTGATTCAAGTGGCTGAGTCAGCCTTTGTACAGTATATTAATGTCAGCAGCATAAAAACTGGGCTGCTTTTAAAGAGTATCTCCAACGTGTCCAGTCTAAACCAATTAGGCTTGGAGCAGAAGACTGTGAAATGCCACTTAACATGCTGTTTTAAGCTTATAAAAACCAACTGCAGGGAGAAGGAACTGCAAGCTTTCTGTTTGCTACATAAGCAGGACACACGAGAAATTATCGTCAGACAATGAGAAGAATTTCAATGTACAAAATTCCCCCTGCAGTTTCTCATTTAACTCTATGGATATTGGGATAGTTTAGCAGACTGCAAAGCCATTTTTTGTTTAAAAGATGGCAGGTGCCATTTATTTTGTCTGTAGCTGCCACACACTATATCATAAAAATTGGGAGGTTTTCTGGCTACATGAAGTTATATATATATATAATATATATCTATATATCTATATCTTATAGTAGGAAACAGTCCTGACTATTTTTGATCCTGTCAGCCCCGAGCTGAAGAAAAACCATATCTAAACCAACCTTTTTTCAATTTCTGTCAGCTCATCAAACTCTAAACCCCCTACATGTTGTCTGCTAATAAGAATGAAATCATGTAATAGCCAGTGGATAAATCAGCTGAGCACAAATGCTTTATTTAACAATTTTTATCATTATTTTGAAGCACCCAAGAAGAACAGGGTCTGAAAAGTTTCAAATCTGAATTAGCTTAACTACTTGTGACAAGTTTACACATGAGAGACATCGAGACTGTGTGTTCTACTTGCTGCTTTGAGTTTCGTCCTGGCTTTCTGTTGAAAGATCCCAGCCAAAGTTAAATCAACCCACCCTTTGCTGATTTCCAACATTAGACATGTCCCCAGCTCTTTTTTTTTTTTTTCTAACCTTGCTTTCAGGCTGACTTTCCCCCAATTGAAATTCAGTCCCTGAATGGTCGGTTTTTCCCTTGCTTCTAAACGTTGATAAAAAAGGGTTTTCTTCACTCCCTCAATTTGATGTGACAGGGCCCTGACATGAATAATGGACGTGTTTCTTTCACAGGCAAATCAACTTAATTTAGCATGCTTTTATACTTTCAATAGCAAAGCCACAAGCCTGTAAATTCCATGAGATCCTTTAGGTTTGCAGAAATCTTTAGAATTAGCAGAAAATGTATAAAGTAAACAGCGCTTATTTTGTCAAAATACTTGAATAACTTTTATACAGGAGCTAGAGATGAATATATCACTGCCTAATCAGATTGTGATTTACATGCAGTTGAGGATGGGCTGCCTGGGCTCAGCCTGCCCTTTTGCTGAGGCAGAAAAGAGGGGTAGGAGGACTAAACCACAACAAATATTAAATAGAACTAAAATCCCAAACTCTCTTCCGAAGGTGGGGGAGAAAAGTGGAATTTGAAGAAGAGGTTTAGGCAGCGGGGGCTCTGCCAGGAGAGCCCCATTCTCTGCCCATCTCCTTGGACAATTGCACTGGAGAAGTTGCTGCTTTGCAGCTCAAGAAATGAGGAGAGAAAAAGAATGTTATTTATTATCTACAGAGGAGGGTGAGAGCCCAAAATGATCCACCAGCTTTAGGAAATAACCTGCCTGTGTGCACTGACAGGTATTGTTTTGGAGAGGTCAAACCCAGCGTCCTCGGAGCCCTGGTGTCGCAGTTTTTACATGTGGCAGCTCCACCTCTGTCTCCACTTTGCTGGACAAGGTGTGTTAAAGCAGTGCTGGAAGATTTCCTTCATGCTGAACAACAGCAAAACTCCTCTTTGAAGCTTCAGAGAGCAGCTTTGGGCTCCTCCTCGGCTGTGTGGTTTCAGGATGTACCAGAACTCACTGGTACCTCCCTCCTGACCTACCATAAATCTCGTGCCAGGCCAACAAATGCAAGGGTGAGCTCTGCTCTCTTCCCCCACAGAAATCCAAGGAGTGGAAATGAGGGTAACTCTCTCAGCTTGCCCTTTTCACCTTTAGGACTCGTCTCCCAGCAAACAGCCTGGTAACACTATCAAAGGAAAATAGAGGTTAATTCTATTGTCATTACTTATTATTGTAACATCAGGCAGCTGTAACAGCTCATTCATTAAAATATCCTGATAGTGCTGATAATGTATCCGTGAATGGGGAATAGGTTGGTTTGGGGTGTACAAACTTCACTGCTAAAAATCATTCTGTTTGCATAACAGAGTGTTTAAAAAAACCCCCATCCTTCCCTCTCTTTGTAGTATTATATAAATAAAACAGAAGTTGGTTTAGAAAAGGGTCTTCTCAAATGAAATCCTGCTTGACTCGAAGCCATCAGGCTGGGTAGGGAAAAGCCAGCCCACAGAGATGCTCTGCTGCCTTCAGCCTTGCTTCCCTCGGTGCAATCAACGTGGCTAAGGGGAGCCCACATACCTCCAGCTCTGTCTGTAATAAGTAGTTAATCAGCCAATTAGGGGAACCAACAATTACAAATTGGGAAGACGAGAACAAGGAGAGAAGAAGGGGAGTGAGTCAAGGTAGGCTGCAATCCCTTTGAAAAGCTTTCTAACATTAACTCCCAAAGAATTACGTTCTACCGTACCTTGACTGATTTGTTTCCCCCCTTCCTCCCCCTTCCCCTTTTCCTACTCGTTGGGTCAGTTAATTGGCTGATTAACTAGCAATTACCTCTGGGACCAGCTCTATATAGGGTCTCTTTTAATCTAGAATTTTATTGACAAAGGCACCAGAGCAAATTCATCTCTGGTGTGAGCTCGCTGGAGTGAATGGACTGACACCCAGGACAAAGTTGATCCATTGTACCACAGGCACCGTGTTTTAAAAGCATTTTATTAACTCGGAACTTTTAAAATTACATTCCTTTTCTGCAAGATCTGTTCGTTTTGGGCAGGAGAGGGAACAGGAGCTGGCGAGGGAAGCCAGTCAGACGGGCGATGTCTGGAGCAGCAATAGCCCCCAGCCCCGGCTCTGGGTGATGACAGAGCAGCTACACAGGGTGACACCTCCCCATTGTCTCAGGCTGGCACTGCTGCAGGCTTGCTGGCACGGGCTTTTTCCTCGGCATGTGCACAGTGATTAATTGGCAGCCCCGGAGGCTGGGGGACATCTCTCATCTTTGGCCTGGTGTGCACAGCTGAGTTCTCCAGCCAGGGGAAAGGGTTCCTAACAGTGTTGGGGACTTAGTATAGAGAGTAAAACACTTCAGCTGTCCTTGGTCCCTTTTCAGGCCCTGTTTGGACCATCTTTTCCATCACTTTCCTTCTCCTTGTTCTTGGCACTCTGCAGGATTCCTGCAGCCCTATGTTTTGTGCTGCAGGAATCAAACCCAGCGCATTTATCGCACCAGAAAGCTCAAATGGGACACTGCAATCAGAAATCCTTCATTCTTGCACATGCCTGCGTTGTCTGGAGCTGCTGCTGCCTCGGGCTGCTCTGCTGGGAAGGGAATGCTAAACTGGGCTGGACCCCGCACAGGGTTACCAGGCAGTAGGGAAAGCACGATGCAGGAGGGGATGGAGATCCTGTTCTGGGAGAACTCAGACCAAAGAGCCAGCTCTGAACACTGGAGCCAAAAGGCAGAGGATCAGGTTATTGAGGGATCTGGCAAATTCCCTAGAACACTGGGGCCTGGCAGGAACACATCCCTCCCTGCATGAAAGGGGCTCTGTGTTTTACAGTTTCAAACAGCTCATGGGTTAAAGACAGGCTAGCCTGGCAATAGAATGGCTTAGAGACCAGGAATATGGGATATCTGTGGGGTGGGAAATGGGAGAAAGAACGTCTTTTTCCCTTGCTATGCAAGGACAAAAAAAAAATCCTGCTGCTGGGTGCTATTTTCTAGGCAGGCAGATGAGGCAGCGACACTTTCAGCAGCAGATCTGTGTCTGCCATCCTGTTTGTGGTGCTCCAGATGCTGCCAGGAGCAGCACAGCTGGGGCAAAGCAGTTTTGCAAATTTAGAGACAAAAGGCAGAGGTGTAAGTCATAAAAATGTCAGTGGATATTTTATAGAGGTCGAGGGACAGAGGTGGGGCATGGAATTGCATCCTCTGCCTCTGCAGCTGTCCAGAATCATGGTGGCATCTTCTGTGGCCATCAGTGCCAGCTGGAAATGTCCCTGTTCCTACCTGGAGGTCACCTCTGCATGGGTGCTCACTCTCAGTCCTGTGATGAGGGCATAATGTAAGTGTTGCTACAGACCAAATTCTCCTGGCTAATCCAAACTATCTTGTTAAAAATGTTTATGATAGGGGTTCCTATACAATAAAAAATGCTGGCATTTTTGATAAAGCCTCGTTGGTCCTTTCTCTTTCAAACTTCTGCACTTGGAATGAAAGGAGATTTGGGCTGTAAAAAAGCAGAGAAAAAGAGGGGAAAATCACTTTTTTTTTCCCTAATGAAAACACGTTATCTGGTTCAGGGAGCAGCTGAAAAAAAATCGGTGGAAGAGAAGCCTTATCATAATTGGTCTCCTTGCAAAAGACACTTACTTTGCTGAAAAAACTGTTGTACTCATGGTGATAAGAAACTTGTAATAGAATTCCCGGGATCTGAGGGCTGTGGTTATCAGAGGGAGAGAGGAGCTTTGCCTATCTTTGAAGTAAGTTCAATCCCACGAGGTATTTTTGAGTCTGAGAACACCTGATACCCAGTTTACATGTGAACTAGAGAATAATACGTTTGAGTTATCATAAAAGTGATAAAACATGTTCCTCAGATCCAGACAAAGCCTGTCACTTCGGTGGTCACAGCTCTGGATTTCCCTGGATTACAGCTCATCCTAAAGCTGGGTATCTATCAGTGTTGTGGAGGGACTTCGTGGAGAACTCACCCAGAAACGTTGTGGATTACTAAAAAACCATTCCTGTCTTTAATGTTAGAAGGTTTAGAAGCCTCAGATTAAAGGCAGATGTTCCTCAGATGCCAGGAGCTGCATTGAGGCAGGAGGCCAGACAAAATTCAGTTTATAACCTTTTTAAAGCAATGTATAAACGAAGATCCAAATTTCCAGGCAGAAGCAATAACTGTCCCTGGCCACGAAGGGAGAAGGGAAGTGCAGGCAGTCAGAGGGTCAGGAGAGCAGCAGTGCCTCTGATCCATCTCAGAGCAGGAGCTGCTGCTTCTCCATTCCTCCTTCCTTCCCCTGTGCTCTTTCCACAAACCACTACCAGAGGTTTTCAGCTGTGGCAGAGTATGAAGGGAACGGGTGACAGGTCCAGGAACATATCCCAGGACCTGATAAAGTCAGGATTTCCTATAGGTAGAAAAGTTCTTTGCATCCTGAGCCAGTGGAGATCTGTAGGCCAAGAGGTGGATGCTGTGCTGGGCACTTAAACGTTCCAGATCTTCTGTCCTTGCAAAGGAAATGAGGGAAAAGGGGTTTTGAGTGAATTGCTTAGGAGAAGATGGTCTGGAGAAGGCACAGTTAGTCCTCTGCAGCAAAGGACACCAGTTAGGGACTCCATCTATCTAAAAAACAAATGCACAACCTGTTAGAAGTGATAAATAAAAATGATTTCTCACAGCTTTTGAAACTCTGCTTGTCCTGGGCAGACAACTGTCAGAATGGTGGTGGCAAGGTGTGGTCAGTGTGGTTTTGAGGCTTGCTAGAGAAACAAGGACCTGAATGCACTATGTAAAAGCCAAAGGAGTACTTTTGTTTATCATCTTCTTATTCTCTATTCCTTTGATGTCACTTAATGTTGTGCTGCCTTCAGTATTCTGATGGGGTGGAGGGAGTGGGGGTCTTTAATGGGTGCCAGTTTACACCTACATGGTGACATCAACTCGCTTTGGGTGAAAGTGGCCTGTTTTCAAAGGTGTGGGATGGCAGAACCTCCTCCGGTTCTGGACCGGGATTCAGGCAGCTTTTCTTCACTGCCAAGCATGGATTAGACATGTGAGGAGCGACAGCTTAGGCAGTCCATCATAACAACAGCAAGGACATTACAGAGCAGGGCAAGAGGAAGAGAACTGATTGCTTCTTAGTTAATCAGCCTTGGGATGTGCTGTGCCTCTGCCCTGCAGCCCTTCTGCCTAGGAGGCTGCTCCCTCCCACAGGTGCCAGAAGTGACCACGATAACGCAAACAAGCTGGGAGCAATGATATGCTGTCACCTTTATAAAAAATGAAAAATACAGGAGTCCAGTTCTTCTGTTTCCCTTCTGCTGCCCCCATGCATCGCTGCAGAGGCCCTGAACAGACGAGCCCACTATTACAATGTTGTCAGGGCCCTGCTAGTTTTCTAGTTCATATCCTTGTTCATGCTGTTTGCTAAGTACTTGTTCACTGTGACAGCTTTCAGCAAAACAGAACACACTGAATGCTTCTTTCCAAACAGCTCTGTCCTGCTGGGCTTCAAGTGAAACAAGCCCTTCAGACTCCATCATGTGAACTTTTCATAAGGAACAATCTCCTTTAGACAATTCCTTTCAGAGATACTATCCGTGAAACTGGGACTTGGGGATGAGGTGACATCACAGCCTTCTTCCTCTGGCCAGGGTCATGGCCACCAAAGTTGTATTTGTTACGAGGCCTCCACATGGCATGGTGCATGATTTCCTTAATTACCTAATATTTCCCCATTAAAAAAAAAAAAAAAAAGGGAAAAAAAAAACTGCAACAACTTGAAAGTGTATTTTAGTATGTTTTCTGTTGAAAGAAAGGCAAAGGCTTTCGTGCAGACAGTCAGACCCTGGCTTGTGAAAGTCAGAACTGGTTAATGAAAACATAACTGGCCTGCAGTTAAATCTTAAAGGCAGATGTGCTAGAGCTGGTGGAACAAGACAGGCAGATCTTTGCTGTTTCCCTGGTTGGTGTCTGCACCTTGTGCCATCCCCCTGAGGTTCACCTGTGCCCTGGGTGGTGGCAGCCAAGCGTAGAACAAAGCAGGAGGTTTGAAGAGCAAGGCAAGGTGTGCATGTCCTTACCACTGAACCAGCACATAAATGGGGAGAAAAGGCTGGGTTACAGAGTCTGGGAGTGTGCAAAATGTTCACGTGCACTTCAGCACAAAGAACTTGGCCCCGTGGATCTCCTCCTGCCTCACTGCTGAGGGGAGACCTTAGAAAGGTTCCACCACTTTCCCAGGAGGTGGAGTTGGAATTGCTGACCCATGAAAGGTGTCTCAACCCAAATATCACCGAATATCCACCACCCCAAGTATCTGCCGTGCGTGGGCAGGGGAGGAAAAGTAATGTGGTAAAAGCATGAGAGAAGCAGTCACATGGAGGAAATTGAGGGGAAGGAAAAGTTCCAAGCGTAGGATTGGATGCAGAAAATGGTCCTTTGGGTGGTGGTGTGTCCCACTGCTATGGGAATGGAGATTTAAGTGGCTTTGTGCTTGTAACTGTTCTTGGTTTGGTAAATTAAACATGAAAAAAGACATCTCATGAGTGGCTTGGTATTTTACACTCTTATTTCTCTTTTATACTGGATTAAAGAATTGCTCTTCTGCTCTGCATTACAAAAAAAAAAAAAAAAAAAGAAAACCCCAAAGTGCGTTAAGAAGGCATCGCCCTTAAATAACTTTGAATGCTAATTGGAAAACAAATCTAAAAAAAATGTCCTTCAACCCAAGTGGTGTTTGGTCCTTCATGAAAATGTGCTAAGAGCATGTCAGCTGCCTAGTGGTGACATTTGTAGCTGAAAGCATTTTGTTTATCCAGCTCCCATCATGAAATGTAGGAGAATCATGAGCTCCAGAATGTGTCTTTCCCTTAACACCGTTGTATAGGATGTCGGTTTTTAAGTCAGATGGTGTTTTTTTCCCTCTGTGCTTCTCTAAATGTTATTTTCTGAACAAGGTTTAATTTATACAGCTGATTAAATCTGCTGGCCAAATTTAAAGGGCAAGTGATTTATATGACAATTTTGTCTACCTGTGTATTCTTTAAGATATTTACTGTACCATCTTTGGATGAAATTAATTGAATAGACTGAAAAAATTTACTTTGTTATAGGCAGAAGTAGCAATTAAGTTTTTCCATCTGACTTCCCGTAAATCTTCATTCATTTGCAATCAGATCAGGGAATTCCATCACTCACCTTTGTGTCTGGCCAATAATTCAGGACTAAGAAGGTGCAACACCAAAGCAGTAGGTCTCTCTTTTTATTCCACACGCTTCTAATGAGAAATATTAATTCATAACTGCAAAAAGTTACGCGTTTTGCCTGCAGGGTTCTAGATGAAGTCAATAAAAATTGGGACGAGCCTGGGGCTGAAGTTACTCATGATCCTGTGGAATTTTGTGCACACGTGGAATTGTGGAAGCCATTCTTCTTCCCAGCTGCATCCCACCTCAATGAGAAACCACTTCCATGTGCAATTTCACAGCTATTTCTGTGCCCAAATGAAGAAGGAAAGTTTGAGGCCAAATTTTAAAGATGCTGAACAGACAATACCTCTGCTACATTTCGGTTGGAGGTGTAATAGCTCAGTACCTGTGATTCCCTCACTGATATGGAAAAGGGAGACCATCCTCAAACTCAAGTGTTAATGTCTGTTTCTCTTCCTTTTCACAGCTCAGTGCTGTGCAATTCCCACTGAGGGCAGTGGGAGTTTTTTTAACACCATAATTTTAGATATTAAAGTCATTTTTGCAACCATCAGTGACTAATAATTAACCCTGCTAAAGAAAAAAAAAAACAACAAAAACAAAAAACCAAACCTAAACAAAAAGAAAAAAACAACAGAAGGAAAAGACCTCTGAAGAGTCCCAGGATATTTACAAATAAATTTGCCTTAATGTCTATTTTAAATGTAACCATAATGAAATCATACTTGGCATTAATAATGTTGCTTTGGAGTGGTTTGCCTTAAAATGCTCATCACACCCTAAGCTGTCCAGTTCACATTCAGCCGGGACAGGTCGTGACAACCAGCCAGTTTCAGGGGCAGCCAGGTGTGGGAGCTGGTCACACAGCTTGGGCCGTGTAACCTGCGGCTGCCTTGTGCAGGACCTCATAAATAACAACTTGCTTCTGCCTGTTGTGTGTCCCTTCAACTCAGAGCACCCAGAGGAAAGGAGAGCAAGAAGAGAAACGTCTCCGTGTGGGAGAACTCGAGCGCGGAGCTGTCTGCAATCATGTATCGCATTTGTTGGTGCTGTGCAGAGAAGAACAACTCCTGTGCTCCGCTGTTTCCCTTCAAAAGCGCCCATCACAGGTTTCAAGTGCAGGCTGGAATAAACACAAACAAACGTCGTATTCATTCGGCTGGGGGTTTCTCCCATTCACCCCTCGGCATTCTCTCATCCCTCTCAAAACTGAGAAACGCACGTTTCCAAGCGGGGGGATGAGGGGGCGCTGGGATTGAGCTTTTTCTAAGCAACCCTTGCTTTTTCACGATTCATTAAACCCTTTCTCCCTCGCGTGTAATTGGACCCCTCTCATTTACATGCATGGGGGATGCATAACTCTGGGAGAGGTGCTGTGGTCAGGGGGGAAGGAAAAAATTAGAAAAGAGAGGAGCCGGCCCTTGGGCCAGGGTGAAGGAGACAGGGGAAAACTTGGCGAGGGAGACCCGGGCAGAGGGTTTGGATCTGTGGAAGCTGCGCGGTGCCAGGGCTCGGGGAAGGGACGGATGCTGGGGGAGCTCCGGGCTGCCTCGCCTGACCCCGGGGCTGGCCCTGACTCTAAACCAATCTGGGCAGTGACCCCGGCTCCCCAGAGAAGGGCTGCTCTGTGTGTGAGGCAGCAAACAGCGTGTCTGCCCGGGAGCCTCCGCACAGAGGCACCCGATTGATTGATTGGTTGATTAATTAATTGCTGATAGAGCGTTCGGGGCGATGGTGCAGGCTCCAGAGCTCACACCCCACCTGCTGAGGCTGAACTGGCGGTTTTGGGATGGTGGAAGGGAAGAGACCCTGTTCCCCCCTTCCTTTGCACTGTGGGAAACAGCTCTTCACACCCAATGGATTTTTTTCTTGCAAGACAATGTCAGAATTTTAGTAAGCTTGTTCATGGTGGGGAAAAGTCTCCAGCTAGAGGGTGAAATATTTAGCTGGTGTTTTATATTGCTAAATTTCTACATAGAAAACTGCATCCTGCTCTTAGTAGAAACTGCTCCTCTCTTTCTCTGCACAGGCTCTGTGCAGCTCATCTTTGCCCAGCTCTGAAAGTTGCTGTGGCAATGCTGAGCTGTGTTAAAAAAAGCTCTAACATCATATCTCCCACTGGCAACTCCTGATTTATCAGTAAGGTGGAGATAAGCTTGTTGAGATCTAGATGCTGAAGAGCAAAGCTTATTTTTTTAAGCCGTGATTTCGGCTGTAGAATGCATGGGCCAGACTGCCTGGGTGTGTCAGACAAAAAATGAGGGTCTGGTTTCTGCCCTGCAGGAGATAAGGACCATTCCCTCTCCAGGAATACCTGCTCTCTCCTGCCAGCCCTGCCCGGGGCTGCACTTTCCAACCCTCCCTCAGGGGGAAACAAGCAGGAATGATATTTTTCCTGGTAAAAAGAACACAAGAGGCCATTTGCTGACTGGTGCTGTGGGCAAAGTGTAAATATCTTTACATTCCAGAGGAATCTGTGGGAAGGGACCCTGAGTGGCATGGAGCCTTGGTAATTCACTTCCGGAGACAGCAGCTGGCTTTACCTGTCTTAAGAGATGCTGCTTTATGGTGGTAATAATTTGGTAATTTTTAAACCCTTAACAGAAAACAAGGAATGCGATATGACCCCATGGCATAGCACTTAGGATTTTGTTAAGCGTTGCAGCCATTTAAGGTTTTTTTTTCAGTTTTTACTTTTCTACTGATTTTTCATAAACCCATTGAGTACTTGAGACTGTCAGGGCTAATATTTGTTTGCATGTTGTCGATGGGAGAAGTTTTTAAGGAAGGAAATAAGAAGAGTACATAGACATATTAATGAGCGTTCCTTCTAAGCTCTTACTTTATATGCTCAAGCCCATCTTTTAGCTTAACTTCTATTTAAAAAGTTGAAAGAAACGAGGAAATCCCTGCAGAGAACAGCCAGCCACACTTCTGAATTTCAATGTGTCCTTCTAGACGAGCGTCTTTTATTTTAAATGGTAAAGTTGTTGCTTTAATCAGGAGACAATCCTTATATATTAGTTGTACTGGCTTATAGTTGTGAGAGCTAAATGATACACAAAACTGGATACACATCTTTGCAGGCTGATTAATGGGGAGGACTGAAAGCAAAAGTAAACACTAACCTTGCAAAATAAAAGAAGTTAAAAGATAAGTGTTAAGGACCTTTTCCTTTTT
>VZTE01004627.1:937541-994842 GCA_013397775.1 Eulacestoma nigropectus
AGTAGCTTTCCACTTAATTTAAATGAAAAGAATCGCTACCTTACATATTGCACTGATAATGCGGGGGAGAGCGAAAACAAAACCTCCTTTGTGGCACTGACACCTCCTTTAGCTGTTGTGAAGAAACTTTTCCCCTCGGTATCTGCTAACCAATTCTAATTAATGCTGCACATTCCTCCACTGAAATCATTTAATGCATAACAAGGGGGTGGAAAAAAAAAAGAGAGAGAGAGAAAGAGAGAGAGAGAGAGAGAGAAGAGATTCTCAATGCTGATGATTGCCCTGTTCGAATTATGGGAGTGAAAGCCCGGGCCCCCCTAACCTACTGTCTATAAAGCAGAGCTTTGAAAGAGAGCTGCGCCCTACAAAAGCTGTCAATCTCCCCTGCCCCGAAAGCCTGGGTTCACATGGATTCCAGTGACAGCCCTCCTCCCCCACACACAATACATCAATCTGTCTCTCCCCCGAGCACCCACAGCCCATTGTCCGGCCCGCAGGTGCCTCATACAGCACCCATGGCCGCCCCCGGCCCCTGGGAACGGCCGGACAAAGGGCCCGGCCGGGCGGCTGCGGCCGGGCAGATGGGCCGGGGGGAATGGGGCAGCCCATGGCTACTCGGGGTTTGGCTTTTTAGGGGTGTCTCTGCTGCGGATTGACGTCTTCCAGATTGGCAAACCTGGTCACCCAGCAGTGAGGGGGGGTTTGGTGCTTGGTTCCTGGCATCTTGAAAAGTGGGTGTTGGGATGGATGGTGGCATTTCTGAGGGGTCAGGAAACACAGAGGCAGTGGCTGCTCCTGCCCAGGGAGCTGGGAAGGAGCTCAAACCCTCTTCTCAACGTCTTAATGGGCAAACAAGCCCTGAGGACCTGTCTGTTCTGAATTACCTGTGTCTGTCCGGCACAAGGGCAGGTGGGCACCCCGCTGTCCAGTCCTGGGGGCCCTGAAAGGAGCTGGCTGGCCACTTGGTCTTGGGCAGTGAAGGTCTGCCCCAGAACAGCACCCCAGGTTTTCTGCAGACCCTGGATAAACTGCTTTGCCACTTCGTGTCCCAGCTGGCCTCCACGTGAAATGGAGTATAAGTTTTTCTCTTCCTTCCCTGTTGATAGGAACTACGAATTTGGGGAGACGGGGATGTGTCTGTGTGATTGCACAGGACATTCCTGCCTTAAATTAGTGACAGCAGTAATGTGGATGGCACAGAAGACCTGCTGATGCACAGCGATGAAGGTGACACTGGTTCTGCTGCTGCTGCTGTCCACGCCTGAGCTGTGAATGTGCCATGTTCTGCCTCGCCCTGTCCCCCTTTAGACCTGCAGTTTGAGTCAGGTTTGGAGAATCCAGAGGACAGCCATGGAGCCTGGTGTGACGGGGAACTGCACAAGGAGATTGAACGTGGAGAAGAGGGAGCTCATCCCTCACATGCTGGCACAAGAGGTGTGCAAATTGCCGTTACTGCTGGCTTTTTCCCAACTCTTCAGAGCACAGGACTTCTAAACTCTTCCAGTGGAAATACAGAGTCTTCTCAAGAAGAATTGTAACCCTAAAAGTTGCTTAATACCCTTGCCTTTACTGAAGTTAAAATTTGCATGAAATAAGCTGCTTTCAATTCTCCTTAAAGTATATCAAAAACAAACAAGCAAGCAAACAAAAAATAACAGCACAGGCTTGACTCCTTAAAGCTCCTTCCCAGATTATTTTGTTCCAGGGTGTCCCAGGGAGTCTCCCTTTCTCCTCAGCAGTGCCACAGCTCCGTGTTCCAGAGCTGCATCCTCAGCTGCAGGTTCAGCTGGGTGCTGAGGACATCCCAGAGCTCCGTGGTGTGGCTCCTGCAGCCCTGAGCTGAGTGCAGGCTAATTGCTCAAGGATTTCCTTCGCACTTGGTGAGGTTCTGCTTCAGTGGCTGCAAATTAAAGTGACACTGCAATTCAAGCCAGCACAATGGAATGATGCTCTTGCTGCTTTGATCTTGGTCCTTAGATAGATAACTCCTTAAAAACAAGAAAAAAGAGGAACTGCTGTCTAATTCGGTACTAAGCATCAGCCAGGGATCAAAAATGTCCACGTGCAGAGCCTGCTTGTAGGTGTGGTGATAACATCTGTAGGTGAAGATAGGTAAAAACCTGGTTCACCTGCAGCAGTTAAGTGTGTTCCACTTTGCTGGCTGAACAGCTGTGTTTCAACTTTCATTTCATTTGGATGTTTTATAAACATCAGCCAGAGCTGGGGCTGAGAGAAACAACAGTGCAGCACAGTCCAGGTGAGCCTATGGACAGTTTGCTTTGAGCTTATTCAAGGAAAATATCCCAGATGTAGGATGCTCTGTTGCAGTGAAGCAAGGAGCTGAGTGTCTGAACAGAAGTGCTTTCATGGCTGTTGACATTTTCTCAGTTTGGACTGACAGATCACCTTCAGGCAGATTTTGAGCCTCCTGCCAAAATACGTGGCAAAAGTAAATTCACGCTGGTGTGGACTCGTTTCAACAATTTCTTATAATGTGAGAACAAATGATCCTGTTGCCTGATACTTCTGGTTTCCTTAAGTCTCCTTCAAGACTAGATGAGTGTATTCTTCAGTGTATCAGAACACAGAAAAGCTTAGGTGATCCAATCTGAGCTTTATTTACAACAGGTTCCTACTGATGTCAGTAGTAACACTGCTCTCGCTTCCAGTGTAGGACCGAGTCTCGCATGGGAGGCTTACAGCAATTCTCATCCTCACTTCTGTGAATGCTGCTGTCAAGTAGCAGCTTTTGTTTCCTTTTTAAGACTCGGTTGGCTCCAAAACCCCTCAAAGATTCAGTGTTTAATACAGTTCACTAAAGACAGGTGTGTTCAACCTGTGCTGGGGCAGGGCAACAGTGCACAAGAAAATTAGCTGGGTAGCATTGTGCTGTGCCTTTCTTCTGGACCTCAGCTTTAAATCATTGTGGCCACAAGTGACATGGAAATGTTTCCCTGAAGGCAGCAGTCCACCAAAGGTTTTTGAGAGAGACGGTCTTGCCTTGAGCAGGAAAAAAAAGCCCCTGATATTCCTGACCACTTTGTTGTGATTACCTGCACAAGAAGTCAGGGTCTGGCAGTCCTGGCTACACAGTGTTCTGAATCAAGCTTTGTTCTCCTGAACTTCAACACCTGAAAAGAAGTTTAAATCTACAGGTACCGGAATAAAGTAGTGTAAATACGATATCTCTCTTTAGAGGTAGCTGCTATCACTCAGCAATAAATAAAACCCACAAGGCTGGGTCTTCAAAAGATCTATCTTCTTCTTTTTGATAGAATCAACCTCTTGCACACACACAAGTTAAAAATAAAGTCACAGCCTGGCCACTGAGATGAGCTCAGTGAGATCTGATGGACGATTTGCAGTGAGGAAAGTGGAGCTGAGCTATGGAAGTGATTCATTACCCATGCATTCAGCTCCAGCACAGTGTTGCAGACAGTTATTCTGGGCCTTAATTGCTTCTGTTAACATCATATTCTAGAGCTCATTAGTGATAAACAATGTGTATTAATATCATTCAGACAAGAACTAAAGATTAAGGTGGAAATCCATTTGCTGTGATGGCCATTAGTCAATTCAGAGCTGTTGAATGATGCTTGAGAAGCTAATATGAATTGGGAGAGTCAATATTTCATCAGGCAGATCCTCTCATCCTCCTGTGAAAAGTTCTTTGTGTAAAAAAAATGTTACTTAATGAAAAGTGCACGCTTGAAAAGGACACACGCTAAATACTGCCCTGCTGGTCTCCAGCAGTTTCAGTCCTAAAGGGAGGATAAGGCCTGTTTTGGGTCTGAGGGAAGC
Source organism: Eulacestoma nigropectus (assembly GCA_013397775.1). Lineage (NCBI taxonomy): Eukaryota > Metazoa > Chordata > Aves > Passeriformes > Eulacestoma > Eulacestoma nigropectus. The sequence goes on from VZTE01004627.1 coordinate 941,343, forward strand.
ATGTCTACTTTGGGAGAACCATTATGATTCTCCCAGCGTAAGTCTGCCTCAGTGTTGCCAAATTAATTATTTTCAAATGTAAAGACCTCTCAGCTTCAGTTCCACTTTCTGGCATAGGCAGGTCACTTGTTTTTTGTAAGTGAATGCATGCTGGGATTTCTCCAGATGTGACTGACTGAGGGCACAATTTATTACTTAGTTTGTTGTTAATTAATACTGGGGAGACCCCACAAATGACTCAGCACCAGGGGGATGAACATGAACAGCACCAGCAGCACAAATAATCTCTTCACACTCAGAAGTGTTGCCTGTTCCCTTCTCACACACCATTTCTTCTCCCCTTCGTCCTGTGGGCAAGAAAATGCCCATTTCTCTTCACAACTTTGTTTTTGAGTGTCTTTTTCTTTATGATGCAGAAGACCCACGGTGCTGGAGCCTGTGTGATCTGAGGAACAAACATGGTGTGGGTGATGGAAAGGCAAAGCAGCAGCTTCAGTCCTGCAGTGGGGCTCCTGTTCCAGGGCCAGCTGTAGAATTTTGTACTAAGATCTGGAATATCTTGAGAGAGTTCAAAGGAACTTGAAAAAGAAACTTAAAATCTTTAAGATTAAATTTAAGAAACTGCCTTTTTTTAGTTTATTTAAAAAAAAAAATAGCAGAGAGGTAGTATGACTATTGAGTTACTTATAAATCAGGAGGTCTGGAAAGGAGTTTATAAACATACCTAGCCCAGCTACAAGCAGGAATTTCCTATTTCCAGGGAAGGTGTGATTTCTTCATAATAAGAGGATTGTACAATGAAAGGTCTTGCTTGGGTGAGCTCATCGAGGATCATTGTTTGGAATACATCTCCAAGATAAAATCTGTTCAACTTGTGGGAAAAATGTTTTAACCTGTTTATGCAGGAGCTTGGACTAGAAGATCCTAACGCTGCCCCTAACAGCCCTCAGAGCCCAAACTTCTGTGAAAGTTGGGAAAGTGCTAAAAAATCAGCTGGCTGCATTTGAATGAAATGACCTGCGATTTCTCTGGATGAGTTTTATGTGTGAATTGTCCGTCCCTCACCAAAGGGACAAAAATTTCTCCCACTATTTTTTTGTTTGTTTGTTTATTATCTGGGATGTGATGCAACTAAAGGAATTGCTCCACCCCACACCTGAGAAAGTCAGCTAAAGGCTTCTGCTACCAGAGATCACCTTTTGCCCGTGCTGAATGTCTGCAGAGGTGTTTGGGGTGATAATTGCTAATGTCAGCACAGTGATCTCATGTTTAGCCTCGGTTTTTATTTATTATCCAGAGCAATCATTATTTTCTCTTTTCACCAGCGTTAAGAGGGCATTTCAGTTTACAGGAGGCTGCACAGCTGAGTGAGTAGCTGCCTTTGCCAAACCTCCGGGCTTTTCAGAGCACAAATGCCTCGAGTTACCCTTCTCACTTGGCTCAGCGAGAGGCTCTAGGTGTCCAATGCCCACGGCTAATCCTGCCTTTATTCCTCCCAGCTGCGAGCTGGATGGGCTTTGTAGCTCCCGCGGGAACGGCTGAACAGTGCAGGGCTCTTCCCTTCTTCCCTGCGGCGGGGGAGGCACTTCTGCCCAGAGCCGAGTCCTGGGTCCACCCGGGGAGCGGCTCCCGGGACCTGCGGACAGGGAGTGCCACCTGCTGCGGGTGCCACAGCGAGCAGGATGCTTCGGGAGCAGGTTCCACAGCGAGCTGGGTGTTTGGGAGCAGGTTCCACAGCGAGCAGGATGCTTCGGGAGCAGGTTCTACACCGAGCTGGGTGTTTGGGAGCAGGTTCCACAGCGAGCTGGGTGTTTTAGGAGCAGGTTCTACAGTGAGCTGGGTGTTTGGGAGCAGGTTCCACAGCGAGCTGGGTGTTTGGGAGCAGGTTCCACAGCGAGCTGGGTGTTTTAGGAGCAGGTTCCACAGCGAGCTGGGTGTTTTAGGAGCAGGTTCCACAGGAGCTGGGTGTTTTGGGAGCAGGTTCCACACTGAGCTGGGTGTTTGGGAGCAGGTTCCACACTGAGCTGGGTGTTTTAGGAGCAGGTTCCACACTGAGCACAGCGCTTTGGGAGCCATCAGTAACTCTCTGTAACACTTTAATTCACCCCCTTGTCCAGATTTTTCCAGGCTAGAGCTCAGGTAACGCCCTCCTCAGCTGCCACGGGTGTTCAGGGTGCTGCAGGAGGAGAAGCACTGATGGGATTGCTGCAGTTTGTCTAGGAAAAGGAATCCATTGCACGTGAGTCCTCTTCTGTTTTGACTTTTCAAACTTAGGGCAAGTTTTACTTTCTATTTTAACTTCTGAGGAGCAGCACACTGTCGGATGTCTATAGTTCTGACAAAATTCAAAGCTGTGTTCCAGTTCCATAATTCCAAAATGATATTTTGTAACTTTTGCCTTTAGTGGATCATACCAGCAGCTTATCACCATTACTAATCAGAAGAAAATCTTAATTTATACCAATTGAGGGTATTAATTTTTTAAAAAATGGGGAATAGGAAAAAAAAAAAATCATTTAAAACAATCTGTGACTGTCAGAGCCCTGAGGACACTAACGGGTCCTATCCCTGTCCCCTGGGTTATCCCATCCCTTTGATGCAGCCCGAAAATGAGGAGCTAAACCACCCTTATTTATAGCTGCTGTGTGCTAGCAAACCTCAGTACAGACCAGGCTGACACGATGCAGTTTCAATATAAATGCTGGCACCTCTTTGTTCTTTTCCACAGCTCAGGGAAGAAGAGGAGATCCAGAGGGGATGCACAGCATGAAGAGTATTTGGCTCCTCACCTTTAATCACAGTGCAAATGTGAGCGTACCACCACGTGAGGGAGTTGTTTGCATTGGTGTATCTGCTCTATTTTACCCATTATTTTCACCTAAAAAATCGAACAGTTGTGACCCACCCTAATTTCTAGAGCTGACACAATGCCCTGGCAAGGCAGCAAGACCCCTGTCTCAGCCAGGAACCAGCTGCAAAAGAGTAGGGAAAATAAACTGCTCTGGGATTTCCTAGATTCTGAAAGCACTTGTAGGTTTTGAGTTTGGGTTTGGCAGCAGCTGAATTAACTCATGCATATTTTAGGAAGGACTCTTCAGCCTTAAAGCACCTTGTCCTAAAAAAGAGCTTCCCCTGGTCAGGTACCTCGCGTGGGGTTGTATTCTCTTGCACTTCCTTGGGTTTCTCCCACCTGATACTGGGCTGTATGGATTGTTTTTCCACGTCCTGACAGCTGGAAGTCTGGCTGGTTCCTCTATGCACTTAGGACCCTGCTGTGGAAGTTTCTCTTGTAAAGACATCACCAGAAGTTGATTTAGTGCTTCTGGAATCTCTTACAGAGACCATGAGCTGACTGAGGGGGAAAACACCTTCCCTGCAGACTGTGAGCACAGCTCTTGGGTGCTTAAAGCAGTTCCTGTGTGGTGAGAAGATTACTCAGAGACCTTTATGACAATTCTAGTTCCAGAACAGCTCATATGGGGGCCCTGTTGCCAAAGGGAAGAGCATGCAGAGGTGCTGGGGCAGAACTGCCTGCAGGGGCTGACCTGGGATGGGTTGATCCAGGGAGTATCACAGAATCACCAGGTTGGAAGAGACCTTCAAGATCATCGAGTCCAACCCATGCCCCAACCTCAACTAAACCATGGCACCGAGCGCCACACCCAATCTCTTTTTGAACGCATCCAGGGATGGTGACTCCACCACCTCCCCGGGCAGACCATTCCAGTACTTTATCACTCTTTCCATAAAAAACTTTTTCCTAATATCCAACCTCAGTAATTCAGACTGGAAGGGACGTCTGGATGTCGCCTCTTCCACTGCCTGCACAGAGCAGGTCCAGTTCTGGCAGGTGGCTCAGGGCCCCGTGCTGCTGAATTTACAGCTGCCTCATGTTTCAAAACGCTGGAACTCTTTCCTCGGGCGCTGGTGGGCCCTGGGCTGTGTGGAGATCGCAGGGGTCCCGCGTGCCCTTTGGGCTGTGTGATGTGGGACCTCCCTGTGGAGCAGCCACGGAGGAGCTGGCAGGAACAGCCCCCTCAGCTGTGTCCTGGCCAGGCTGAATTCCCGGTGTTAGCTCATGGAAGAGGCTGCACACCCAGAGGCAGGTGCCTGGTGCCTTCCCTGCTTGCAGCAGGGATTTTTAAAAGCTGTGCAGCGATGCTTGGTTCTTCTGCCATCGTGTGGCTGCCGGAGGGATGCTGGGCTGTGTCCTCTGTGCGGGACAGGAGTTGGTTCCCTCAGCAGTGACAGCTTAATGAACTCAAGGTCTGCTAATGAGGATTCGCTGCAAGCTTCCTCCCTCGCCTCTGCCCTCCACCAGGAAAAGGGATTTACAGGGCTCAGGCAGCTCCCACTCCTCACCAGCACAGAGGAATAATGGAAAGGACCCCTCAGCTTGGGGTGGAGGAGTTTGGGATCCTTGTCCCCACAGAGTCTGGGGTGCAGGGCACAGACAGCCCCTCACTGCTGAGCTGGGCAGGGGGCTGCCCCAGGGGGCTGGTGGGGAAATGCAGGTGCTGTTTGCAGCCACCCCAGTCTATGTCCAGCTCTGGGGCCCCCAGCAAAAGGAGGACATGGATCTGTTGGTGCAAATCCAAAGGAGGCCGTGAAGATGGGAATGGAGGGAGCACCTCTCCTATGGGGAAAGGCTGAGGGAACTGGGGTTGTTCAGCCTGGAGGAAAGAAGGGTCGAGGATGACTTTATTGCAGCTTTCTGGTGCCTAAAGGGGCTCCAAGAGTGCTGGAAAGGGACTTTTGACAAGAGCTTGGAGTGACAGGATGAGGGGGAATGACCTTAAACTGAAAGAGGCAGGTTTAGATCAGATATTGGGAAGAAATTCCCCACCTGTGAGCACAGGCACAGGCTGCCCAGAGAAGCTCTGGCTGCCCCAGTCCTGGAAGAGTCCAAGGCCAGGTTGGATGGGGCTTGGAGCAACTTGGGATAGTGGAAGGTGTCCCTGCCCATGGCAGGGGGTGGGACTCGATCATCTTTAAGGTCTGTTCCAACTCAAACCATTCCATGACTGAGCTGTGCCCTGCCTGGCGAAGCTGAGTCCCCCCGGGGAATTGTTACTGAGACCAAGTAAAGCGACTGGGAAATGCAGAGCAAAGAGGCAGAAGCTGTTCCCAATCTTCTGGTTCCTTCCAGCAATATTAGGGTGGGAATGACTGGAATGAGAAAAGGAACATGTGTGAAAGCACAGGGAACAAACCCTTGGGCCTGTGACAGGGTGTAAATGGTTGAAATCTGTCTAAGAATGCACCCAAGCAGGGTAAATCATGCTATCCAGAGATACTGTAAATAAATACAAGTCCTGCAAGGCCCCTCAGTCCTGCAAAGGAACAGAAAGAAGAGAGCCTCAAATTTTCAATATTTATTTACATTAAAGCAGTGCAACTCATTAATTTATGACTGATTTATGGCCTTGCAAATAAAATGTATGACTGTAAGGAGCTGAAGTTATGCTTTCATCACTTTTGTGAAAAGAAGGAGGGCGCAAGGTGGTACAAGAAGACCATTTGTAAAGAGGGAGGGAGGGAGGAAGGGAAGGAACAGGCAGGAGGACATTTCCTGTCCCAGCTGTGATGCACTGAAAGGAGAGGGGTGATGCAGCTGGGAGATGAATGTGACAGTGAGCCGCTGTCTCTGAGCAGTGGGATCTTCCCAGCGAGGACTTGAGTGAAAAGCAGCACTTCTCTACCTTCTGACCATCCTTGTCTGGGGAGATCTTGTGCTTCTCACCAAGGCTGAAAGTTCTTTCTCTCTTTATTCTATTGACACAGCACCGCCCGTGCTTTCTCTCTTTATTGTATTGACACAGTCCCTTGTGAGGAACTTGGAGCAGCACTGCAGTCAGAAGAGCACAACCCTTGAGCCAGATCTCCCAAAGACAGCTCCCTTGCCCATCCACAGGCATTCATTTCTCACAACACCAAAATTTCCTCCAGGACAGCATCGTTTGAGTAACACGGCAAGTCTTTAAATAGACAGCATCCACCTAAGGACAGAGCCTGGCTTGGTGCAGTGTTTTGGTCTTTTCTGTACCCTGCCATGTGTATTTACACTCAGGGTACAGGACAATCCTACAGAAAACTTCGTAGTCTCTCCTCGGTTGGCACAACACACAGACAGCTTCCTTCACCATGGTCAGAACTGAGGTGCAGCCTAAGAAAGACAAGTATTTATAGCTCATGGCTCAATGGCAGCGGAAGAAGTTCTCTCTGTGTTAGAAAGTGTCCAGGAATTGCCTCTTCACACATTTCCCTACCTTGACGCTTTCCTGTTAGAAAAGGGAACCGGTGAAAACCCTCAGGGCCATCTCCTTTCCTTCAGCAGTGACGCAGCACATCCAGCGTGACAGGACAGCTGGTACTCAGCGGGGTGCAGCTCTGAGCCCAGGTTATACCCTAAAACCACCAGGTACAACTCACAGGGAGCTCATGGCATTGTCCCCTACAGTTTCAGGAACGTGCCTGTTTAACCTGTGCCTCCCTTGTTCTCTGGCAAAGCCGTCCTGCTGACAGTGCCACGCATGCAGCAGCACAGCTCAGCTGCTGCTCGGGGATTCACATCTGGCTGTGCCTTCTTGGGGTGTCCCGTACAAGACCAGGAGTTGGACCCAGTGATCCTGATGGGTCCCCCCCAACTCAGCACATTCCATGATCCTGTGTGTGCCTTCACACCTCGGGGCTTTCACCTTATCCCCAACCCTCTGCCACCCTCAGCGCATGCTCTGTGCAGACACAGCCGCTCTGAGAGCACAACAGTCACTGCAGGGATGTCTGGAAAAGCTCATTGCCCTGCCTGGCAGCCACAGCTGCAAGGAATAAAGAAGATTCACATCCTCCATGCACCTGTCATCTCACCTCTAGGACATTTCTGGACGGGTCCATTTTCCTGACAGCCTCTCCCTCCTCAAACAGAGAGGGAATGCTCCAAACCACACTCCAAACCATGAGTTTCTAAGCCTGAACATTTAAGTATTTACACATCCAAGCACTAAAAGCTGCTTCATAACTTCTCCACTTCATAAGGTGAAGGACAGAGAGGTTGCAGACCAGGACTTAGGTGAGAAGCAGCTGAACATTTCACTCCAAGGGCACTGCAGCTCCAGAGCCTCTGCCCAGCATCGCACAGACCTCAGTCCACCCATCCTGGAGCTCTTGTGGACCACTTGCTCCACTGTGCTGCAGACAAAAGGCTCAGAGCACTCAGCAAATGAAGATCTCAGAGAACACTTAATTTAAAAGCTAAATATAGCGTCAGAATGATGCTTGACAGGGCTCCTCTAATAAAGAAGTTATTTGCACGAAGACTCCTACCTTTCAAATGAGAAGCTGAAACCTGATGAGAGCTGTTTTTCAAGCACCTTGTTTTCCATTCCTAGAACTGTCATTGCACCCACTATAAAATCCCAAATGCTGTGTTGACTTGAATTAAACTGAGAACCTTTGACTGTTCAGGCCCCTGAGGCAGAAAAAGCCAGTGCTGTTGCCCACCATCAGCATCCGTGTGGAGCCAACAGTAATTCATTTACTCAGAGTGAGACAGATGATAATCCCCTCCTGTGACTTGCTGAGGGACACAGAGCAGAGCTAAGGGTTCAGTCTGGGCTTCCCAGCAACTGCCCCACAAGACCCCACAAAGCACTCTTTTTTTCAGCTGCTCAGAGCAGGACAGGGCAGGGCCACAGGCTTGGCTAAAGCAAGTAGGGCTCTTCCTCTGCTCTGGGAGAACTGATCCTGCTCCCGTTTGGGAGGGCAGAAGATGATGCCGTTTTGGTTTTTACCTTTTTTTCTTTTATATATTCTCTGTATTCTTTACACAGATATTTGTAGCCTGTTAGTGGCTAGTTTTCCCAGTAGTTTTCCATGCCCTTTCCCTAGGCAGAAAGACAAAACATATTCCAAGGGCCCCTATCCTACCTTGGTTCTCCCTGGCTACCGAGGTTGAAGACAGCTCGTTGAGACACATTTTCATAAACAAAGTACAGCTAGAACCAAGGGGGGGGAGCTCCAGAGAAGGGGCTTGACCTGGGGGGGAATTGCATCACCACTTGTCCTCCTAATTGGTCATTTTTGTCAATTATGCTAAATCCTCAAAACCTATAAAACTGCATTCAGCCCCGTGGGGGGGTGGGCTTTTTCGGACATTTTTCCCCACCTGCCCCTGGAGGCCTTCCATAAAGATCCACCTTGATATTGCCTCCGATATTAATATTGTCTGGAAAGCGTGCGTTGTTTCATGTCTAGGCTGAAAAAGGCATCAAAGGTACAGCCATCGGGGCCATCACTCCAGATGACTTCTGTATCCTGTCAGTCTCAATGTCACCTTTCCTCCCTGCTGCACGGCCCCGTGTCCCCACTGACCCCAGTGGGAAGCCAAGCAGACACACACCCCTGAAAGTCCCTCACCTCCCACCCCAGCTCTGCTGGCCTCAGTGGCTGATTGGCTTCTGAATACCTGCCTCTGTCGTGGCCAAGAGAAGCCCTTGCCCTGCAACAGCACATCTGATGCCTCGTGCTGCTGCAGTAGACTTTACGAGGTGGATTTTGAAAGCAGCCCGAGGTTTTCAGCTGGAAAAGCAGCTCATGTGACGGTGGAGGTTTATCCAAGCATTGCTCCCAGCCCTGGCACTGACAGCTCATCAAAGGGGAAGAGACACGGGGCTCCAGATCAAACAGCACATCCTTGCAGAGGATGATAAAAATAGGAGAGCAAACCTGCTCTTTCCGAGATGCACGGCTGCCTCGGGGCACGTTCAGCACACTGTCCCCAAAGCCACGTCACAGATGGGTGTCTGCTCCAAAGTCAAACACAGAAGGGTGTGTGGCCCTCCCCTGCTTCCTGAGCAGTTACTCAGCAGTGCTTTGTATCAGAGGAGATACCCTGGACCAAAGAAAACCCTTCCAGACACTCCCAAGCTCCTCCTGGGGGCCTGGTGGGGACCAATGCTCCAAAAGAAAATGTTACTGAGCCTCAGCAGCATTGGTGAGGCACCCAGGCAGGGGAGCTGAGAGCAACAAAAAGCAGCAGGATGTTTCACTGCAATTCCTAACAATTCCCTTCCTACCTGAGGATGTAGATTCAGGTGGAACGGAGAACCAAAGCTCAGTTTTGGTCTGGACTGACTCAGCTTAGTGCCAAAAGTACAAGCCAAGCGTGTCTGAAAACCTCAACAAACCATTTCCACGTGTCCTTTGCTGCTGATCTTTCCTTCTTCCTAAGATTTCCCTCGTCTCCTCTTTTCCTTGCTGCTCCTGCCCAAACCTGGCTTTAGGAACACCTCACTCTGCTGACCACAGACCTGGGGAGGCTGAGCAGCACCTGCAGCGCCACAAAAACAGGGCTCCACAGGGTTCACACCTGCCCTGCAGGACATGTCTGCAGAAAACACAGTTCAGTTGTGATGCACAGACCCACAGCGGATGAGAGAGAACAATTAATGGGTATAAAACTTCACGTTGTTTTTCAGCTGAGAAAGAAGTCTGGGAATTTGGAAGGCTGGTTTGGGTTTTTTTACCTTTTTTTTTTTTTTTTTTTTTTTTTTTTTTTTTTTTTTTTTTTTTTTTTTTTTTTTTTTTTTTTTTTTTTTTTTTTTTTAAAAGCTGCCTAGTATGTCAGGGGGAAAAAAAAGTAGAAAAGAAAAAGAGAATCAGCCTTTGCATGTGATTCATGTCTAAAAACATCCACGCAGCTCATTGCACTGACCTCAAAAGACAGAAATGCTGCAGCAAGACACTTCCAGAGAGAGAATCCACGGGCACTGAACCACGGTGAACAAAGAGCTCGTGAATTATCAGCTCCTCAGAGCTAATCTGCCAGGCAAATATTAATACAATCACTGTAGATCCCCACACCTCTTTGTTTCCAAGTTATATGGAATTTTTTGAAGGATGGGAACTTGTCACTGCCTTCAGCAGATCGGAGCTGGGAGAGAAAAAACAAAAAAAGAGAGAAAAACCTAATACACCAAGGAAACACTTCTTTTCCTACTGTGTAAGCAAACAGCAACCGGGTATGGCCAGAATGGCAGAGGTGCTACTGGGTTTCATCAGGCTGTTCAGGAACTGTGTTCTCCAGCTCTCAAAATGTGGTGTTGCCAGCACTGCCTGCTGTGCTGTCCCAAGCTGTCACACATCAATCTGCTCTAGATTCACTGAGAAGGGAAGGTCTGAAGGGGCTGTGGCTGCCCTGTGCTCATGCTCTGGCTGCCAGCACAGTGAAATCTCGTTTCTGGGGACTTTCACAGCTCAGCCTGATGCCTTAGGTTCCAGCTTTTATATTTTTAAATCCTGCACTGCCTGGTGTGGAACTCTGGAGTTTCTTGCAGCCTGTTGGCTGCTGCTCTCTTGTGCCAGACAGACACAACAAAGCCTCTCCCAGCTCGTTGTTCAAGGACACTCAGGCTGTCCCAGGCCCAAAAGGTGTAAACCAGGGCCTCTGGAGAGGGGGAGAAATGGAAGAAATTCCATCATTAGCTAAAGTTTTAATTGGTGAATTTATGCTGATCTGCAAATGAACCAAACCTATCAAAGTGTGAGGAACTCGTGACTCGGGGTCCATCTTGGGGTCCAGCTTGGATGCAGCCTTTGGCTCCCCAGGGTGCACCTTTGAAGGCCTTTCAAATAAATATCCACCTTTATTCCCTCACTCCTGTCTGGTCTCTGTTTCTAGGTAGCCACCCAAGGCATCAAGCCCAGTGCAGGCAGGAGGTTGCTGATGCCCTAGAAGTGAAGAGGATCTTTATCAAGGTGTGACCCAAGGCCAGGCACTGGCTCATCCCTGCAACCATCACTGAGTCCAAGCAAAGTCAAATCCATCCTTTCCTCATCCCAAGTAAAAACAGTAAAGGAGGAACTCACTGCTTGGATAGCTCCAGATGAATCTGCATGAATAATTACAAACTCATCTTCTGTGATTTAGAGAGCTCTCAGACCCCAGAGCTTGGTTTCCAACCTCTTTTCCTGCTGCTTCATGTGTTCTCCAGCCAGTTTCTGACTTCTCCATGAGCTTTTGGACTCCTGGCAAAGCAAACCTCTCCATAAAGATGGACTCACTGGGGAGCTTGCCCAGAGACCCTCGTTTGCTCAGTGCACATCCAAGCTTGGAACTGTAGCTCCCAGTGTTCACCCTCACCAATTCTTCCTCAGAAACAAGGTGCAGGCTGCAGCTCTCTGTGGTGTCGAGCACATCTGCCCAGAGACAATGAAAAAGCTGGAACACCTTTTCCAGCTATGAAATCCACAGCAAGAACATCCAAGCACCAGCCATAGATTCAGCCCTTTGAAGATGGGGACGCCTCTACAGCCTCAGGCTGCCAGAGTCACAAGATGCTCATAACTGAAAAGAGAAATCCCTTCTATGACAGTCTGAGCACTGAGCCTCCCAGCCCAGACCCCTCTGAAAAATTCCCTTCTTGGAGTTATTTTGGAATGAGACGACCTGGACACCACAACAACGAGCTCTTACAATTCATTAAAGCCTTACCTGCATCCAGGACAGTTTTTCACCATTGTTAAACATTGTTCTGGGAAATTCAGGAGCTCAAGATGACTGTGCTTCAAAAATGATGTGTGCCTGAGGGCAGAACATCTTGTGAAAATACGGAACAATATCAACATGCAAATCTGACATTTTATCTTACAAGATGCATGAAAAACAGTTACTAATGCCCTAACATACAGTTTAAGAATTTTATAAGAATTTGCCTTTTATTTTCCAAATAGAAATAGTTCTTACAGTTAAAAAAAGCTTATATACAATAAAAAAAAAAATGTTAGAGGGCATAAAATTCTGAATTTGAGAGATCATGAGTCACATTCCTGACGGCCAGTTCCTGTGTCACTTCTAACAGAAGCTGAAAGCAAAGGGAAGGAAGGTAAAGAGCAAGAGAAGACCGTGGGATACTGATTCTCCCTAACACCTCAAAGCCCTTTCAGCTCCTGGGACTCTGAGCGAATGCAATTCCTCTGTCTTTAGCAGCCCTATAGGGATGCCTTTCATAAAGTGACTGTTTTAGGGTTGTCTTTCAAACTGACCATTTCCCCCTGGATCCCACATAAACCTTTGCTCCCCATGATGTCCCCGTGCAGGAAGAGCTCCGGTTCAGCCACAGGCTGAGTGAAGAACCACAGCCTTTTCTTCGCCTCCAAACTGCTCCTATCAGTTTTATTTGGTGGCTCCAGGTGCTTGCAGTGGAAAAGAGGTCAGCAGTGAGTGCCCAGCCACTGCCTCCACCCTGCTCGTGTTGTGTGTACATGCTGTGGGCAGAGAGATGAGATTTTGGAGTAGATGCTGAAGAGTGCAGCAGAACAGATCCTGGAATTGAGTACAATAACATAAAGCCTTCTGAGAGACTGATAGGTCCCCTCCCAAGTTGTCACAAGGCAAAAAAATTTCAAAGGCTTCATTGTCAACCTTTCTGCATGAATAAACAATTCAAAAATAGCAGAATTCCCTTTGATACGAGAGATCTGGCTTCTGCCAAGCAGTGCTGTTGAACAAGCAGCTTCTGTGGCACTTCTCCTCTATTGTTTCTTCCCAGAGACAAGCTCTGAGCTGTCCCCGTTCCAGGTGACGCCTGTTAGCGGTGAGAGGGTGCGACAGGCACTTCAGAAGTTTCCTTTTTCACCTGTTCAGGGGAGGAGAGCTCTGAAGCTCGCAGCCGTGAAGTGATTTCTTGCCATTTCCTCTCTTTGTGCTTCGCTGCAGGTTTCCACCTCTGGTCTGCAGCACCCCAGGGAAAATACGTACTACTTGTAAGCTGTCAAGGCGAGGTAGCTCACTGAAGGAAGTCATAATCAGGAGGCTAAAATTAGCTGCAGAGCAGGCTGCATCTTCGCTGGGAAATACTTGGATGTTGCATACTGATCGAGATGGAAAACAGGGAGAGCAGCCCTGGATGCGGAGAAATGACAGGAGCAGCATTTCCCTTCTCCCTCCTCTGCCCTGAAATGTTGCTTCTTTTTTAATTTCTGTACACTCCTGGTCTCTATCCCTTTTAACCAGAGCGGTGCAGAGGCTTTCCTCTCTCCCATGCTTTGTATTGTTTGTTTTCGTTTGGATTTTTTTTTTTTCCTTTTCCTCTCCTCATTTGCCCCTTTTCCTTTTCTCCAAAGAGCTTTCTTGCATGGAAAATGGCAGCCACCTGCTCCTATTGTGAAGCTGCTGCAAATGGGAACAGCCACTTTACTGAACACAACTGCCTTTGGGCAGGAGCAGGCCCAGCTGGGACTAAGATCTACAAGTGGACAATTAGCAGCCAAGTAGTGGACTGGAGCTGGTTATTTTTATTGCTGCCCCGAGGAGATAGGTCAGGCAAGGCAAAACATTAGGATAACCAGCAAACTGTAAGCATCTGAAGCTCCTGCAAGCCCTGAAATGCCTCATTTCTGCTCAGCACCGGGCAGCAGGGAGATGTTTCTCTCATCATCGTGTTTGCGGCATGCAAGCTGTTGAAAGAGGAGCTCGATGATCATTTTTCATGTCTCGTTTTTAAAAGCCAATTCTGCATTTTTTTTCTTTGCTCACATCCTGATCTGTCAGTGCTGGCTGCCAGCTCCACTGGTCACTGGTGGGGCCAGAATGGGCATGAGGTGAGACCCTCTGTGCCAAGCCCACATTTCCAGAACCAGCCCAGAGACACAGGACAGCCTCCACGTGACCCATCTGTCCAGTCCCGCTGCCAAAGGAACAAAAAAAAGAGGCGTCCACAGTTTTCTCTCACTTCTTCGTGCATCATCCAGCACTGCCATCAACCAGTACTGCCCTGCGAGGCCAAGATGTGGATCAGATGTGGAGATTAGGAAAAATTTCTTCGTGGAAAGAGTTGTCAAGCACTGGCATGGGCTGCCCAGGGAAATGGTGAAGTCACCATCCCTGGAAATGTTCAAAAACCATGTGGATGTGGCACTTGAGGACACGGTGGTGGTGCTGAGTTGATGGTTGGAATTGATGATCTCAGAAGTCTTTCCCAGCCTGAGTGATTCCATGACGGAGAAGTTGCCTTAAGGTGTGGGTGCACCAGCACAAAACTGCAAAGCCTGCCAGGAATGGCCTCCCTCATCGCAGACATTCAGCTGGACTTTGCTTCTTTCCAGTTTTCAGGTGTGTTTCATTGCAGGAAAAGCAGAGACAGAACTGAAACCTGCTTGTCTGAATCCTCCACGTGCTGTTACGACTGCTTTTCGAGCCGCAGTGACACCCCGTGTAGTGCCAACCTGGCAGCCGAGTTCCCAGAATAGCTGCACAGGACTTTTTTAAAATCTGTTGTGATGTCAGAAAACTTCCCTTTTTAGCTTTTGCCTCATCTGTCAGCTATAACTTGCTCATGGTTGCTGAGCCATAAATAGAGGCTGGTAGTTAATGTAGGCTAAGGTTCACAAAATCATTTCAAGGAGTTAAAGATCATTAGGAGAGAGCCAGAATCTCCTACAGGGTATTTATTGCCTTGACCTTATGGCAGGATGAGAGGCATGAAAATGGGATGAAAATGTGCAATACCTTATCGTAATGCAGGAAAGCTTTTTCAACATATTTTGTATCTGTCATCATGAAAGACTTAAGGCACCAAGCAGATAAAAGGCGTTGTTTGACCTAAAAAAGTCAAAGGTTGAGAAGAGGGGGGACAGACAGAGGGACTTGTTCTCAACTTCCAGAGCTCAGTTCATCTCTCCCTGCAGGGACTGAAGGAATTATCTTCTACAAGTGGACTATAAATGCAGCTTTGGGTGAAAATTTTTTGTGGAGGCATCTGAACACACATCAGAAATGAAACAAGGAATCGGAGCCTGCCCACGTGTGGGTGCCTGCAGCTCCACCAGTGCAGCTCCCCAGTAACTGGGACACCCAGCACAAGCTGAAAACTGGTGGGGACCCAGCAGGGAGAATCCAGACTTCTCCCCCCTCACTTCTAAAACCCTCTGGGACCTTCTGAAGTTGAGCCAGTTGGCAGGGCAATGACCATTCTTCATCCCGGGCAGATCAAACCCCACCTCAGCTCTAAACATCTCTTCAGCCAAAGCATTGAAAAACTCTGCCACAGTCAGAGAATCAGAAACATCACAGAGTCCAAACAGCAATATGAATGTAGCTAAAAAGCTGCTAGAGATGGACACTTAAACCAGAAGCGTTTGCTGTTCTTTGTTCCTGGTTGTTTGCCACAAAGCAGGAATGTGCAATGACAACTCACCTGCATCCACTCCTTGAGGAGTTCGTGAGCACACCCAGGGCTCACCCGCTGCTCTGGCAGTTGATAAAACCTTGCTTTGCACTGTCATGTCCTGGGGAAGAGAAAGACCAAAACCTTAGAGGAGGAGTGAAACACGACAAAACCTTCTCCCCTCCAAACCAACAGTGAAGCACCTTATTTTTCATATCTCCATTCACTTCCTCCTGTTTCCCCAGTTCAGAGAGGGCAGCTGTGCTTAAACACTCAGAAAGAAACCATTTTGAATGGTGAATTTTGGGAAGCAGGGAGACTGCTTCTTTGGAGAGCACAGCCTGCCTTATAAATCTCAAATGATGCAGGACAGGCTTCCTCCATTTCCTTTACTGAATTCCTCTCCTTGAACAGATGTGCCAGGACTCTGCCACCCCCCTGCTCCACTCCAGCCTCAGCCACACTTCATTCATCTCTTTCCTTTTTCTGAAACCCGAGTTATGCAATCCCAGATCATTCATTACACCCTGGCAACCCTGAGCCAAGTGGAGCATGACAGAAACACGGAGAAAACGGAGCCAAGGAGCAAACCTTGATGCAGCCCATGGGAAAACTCCTGCACGTGGCACACACATCCCTTCAGCACGGAGCAACAGAGCTGTGCTGCAGCACAAGGAACAGCAAAGGTCACAGGCAGAAGGGGCTGGCATCTAAGACAGGATTTGATTTTCTTTTAAAAACAGCTTGTCAACAGCTCAGATAATTTCCAGTTTCTTTTTTTCTGCTTGAGTTGGAATCTTCGTATTTTTGTATTTCTGGTTTTGTGTCTCAGATTGGCTCTTCTGCCACTGCATCTTTAGCAGCAAGACTGCATCTTTCACCATCTGATTATATTCCCTCCTCCTCCTTGTTTTGTTTCTTCCCCTTTTTTTACTCATTGGGGTTGCCAAGGCACTTCTGTCTCCTTTACCTGTGAGCCTCTTGTAAGAGCTGTCATGGACCAGCCACCTATTGCACGGCTACTTGCATCTACTTGCTATGAAGCAATTAACCATCAGCAAAACCATCTACCAGATAAATCAAACTGCATTGCACCAATCAGACCTTTTTTTTGGTGGGCACCTGAGTCAGCCACGGGAGAAGAGTGTTCAGCCCCAGAATGTCCTTTGCATGTAAACCAGGACCCCCCCAAACAGTAGCTACATAATCATGAGAAAAAGATCCCCAGTCTTTGATCCCAAAGCATGAAATAATGGGTTTATAATTATCTTGAGAATACAGACATAACCCCTCTTTTCCATTACTGTAGGACAAGCAGCAGGAACACAGCCCTTCTGCCTAGAATAATTTCTCCAAGAGAACTGCAACGACATACGGAAGATCATGCAGAGTTTATAAAAGTGCAACTCTAGGATTATTTATCTCTGTGGTAGAAGTTCAGGTCTCTGCCTGGTGGCTTTCATGTTGTTTCAGATAGGGATTCTTGGAAGATTTCAATTTCAGATTAAAGATTTATGAACTTCATGTTAGTGACAGCATAGAAAGCCTGCAGGTGATCTGTCCAAAGGCATCTGGTATTTGAGGACAGCACTATTTTAATCCAAAAGAGTTTCTTTTGGGGTTTAGCTTGTCTTAGGAAAATAGACAGAGGAGACTTGAATCTTAGAGATGCTTAGATACCTGCCCAGATTGGCAATCAAGTTAAAAACAAAGTTCAGTCCAGGTGCTTATCTGTTACACTTCACTTTTGGTTTTCCTAATTGCAGATTCAGTGCTTTTCACTCAAACCAGCACAGAGCCTTCAGCAGGGACAAAGAAGGAACATTCCTGTGCCCTGTGCAACTCCTGTCACTGCCAGGATTTTGCTGCCCTAAAGCCACACTTCACAGGAGAGCAAAGCACTGAGGGAGACACGGGCTGTAAAACGAGTGTATTTTTCACATGGAGAGTCAGGGCTGAGTTTGTGGGAAGGCACCAATTAATGTGAAATACAATCCCGACTGAAAGACAAAACTGGTGAGGGCAAAACATTAAAGGGAGAGCAAGGGGCTGTGAGATTACATCATGCAGCCTTTGGGGCAGTGTTCATTTTGATTTAAACGCTCAGTTCCCAAGGCCTGCCGCTAGATGGGAATAAAAACCAAAATAAGAGCCAAGAGATGCTTGGCTTCAGCACCGCTGCCAAGCGTCGCCGCAGGAGTTTCCCAGCCCCACGCCACAACCTGTGAGCCCAGCAGAAAGGCGCTGGTCCCTTGAAAGCCCAGCAGAAGGACACGATGTGACCACAGCACCCAGCAGCAGCTGGGCTCTTCAGCCGTGCCAGAAAAGCCCATTTCACAGTGGCACCTGATGGCTGCTGTGGGCACAGGACAGAGCCAGCCCGAGGTACAATCCCCTCAGGGCCCTGGCCATGAGCCACACAGGAGCTTTAGGAGTCTCTGCTCCACATTGATGCAGGCATCCACCTTCCCAGGAGCTATCTGTGCTCTCCCAGTGGAGCTGGGCTTCCCTGAGCACAGCTCAGAGAGAAAAACAAGTTTTTTCCTGGACATGTCACAGAAAAGCTTTGTGTCACGTTAGTCCCTTACAAGCCTGCCTGTGGATCAGATATCCCACTCCATCGCTGCATTTAGGGTGGAGATAAGCCACCCTCACTTTCTGATCCCAGTTTATCTCAGATTGCTCAAATCTTCTGAAAAATATTCAGTAAATCAGTGAATAATTGTAGCCTTCAGCTTGTCTGGAGCAGACATCGTACCAGACCTCGAGGCAGGTCTGATGGGCATCATTTAGGGGTCCAAGATCACCTGGGATAGCCTGGGACAGAGGTTTCAGCAGAAAGGCTCACTGCTAAGCCTAAGGATGCCTATGGATGGCAAGGGTGTTCTAGCAAAACAGTCTCCTCCTAAACAGAGCTTTTAAAAGCACCAGGTACTCATGGAAAAGTGCTGGATTTGGGGTAAAAAAACCCAGGATGAGCTCAAAGCCAGTTCAGAGCTCTTCTTTCATCATCTAGTCCCCACTAAAACCAGTGCTTTAGTAGAGAGAACCAAGTGGATGCGCCTGCTTCGTCACCTTCCCCCAAAGACCATCTCTCCACCAGGTTAATTACTCTGTGTTCCCTGAATTAGTTTGGCCTCATCTCCTGTGGTCATTTCTGGTGATGGGAGTGTGGAGTTCATTGCTTTTCTGTCCATTCCTGGGATTTTTCCTTCCTTCGCATTCCTTTTGGCCTTCTTTCAGCAGAACCACCAGGCTGAGACACTCAGCTGCCCATTTCTAACCTTCCCTGCTCGCTCTAGGAGAGGGCACCCTTGGTCTGTGTTGTACGAGGTGGTCACACAGCTCCGGGAGCTCAGCTTCTCTTCAGATGCAAGGTGATGTTTAGATGAGATAGCAGGAACAATTTCTCCATGGAAACCTTGGAACAGGCTGCCCAGGGAAGCGGTGGAGCCGCCATCCCCCAGAGCGTTCCAAACAGGTGTGGATGTGGCCCTTGAGGACGTGGTTTAGAGGTGAACGTTGTGGTGCTGCTGGGTTGGTAATGGAATCATTATGGTTGGAAAAGACCTCTGTGACAGGCATAAGGAATGGGAGAGTTTTTCCGTGGCCGAACAGGGTCATTAACAGCATTTCTTGCAGAGAGGAAAAGCCAGGGTAACCTGGTGCCAGCTGCAGAGGACTCCCAGGAGGGGACAGTCACCTTTCCTCTCCGCAGAGCATCCCCTCACGTGCCCAGGCAGGGCCTTCACCTCCTGCCACTCCACAGGGATTGCCATCTCCCTCCAGCAAGGCCTGTGTGGTCTGGAAGGAGAATCTGAAGTAGAACATTTAGAACAGTGGAATAAAAGGGACTGCTCGAAGCACCAGAGCGCTCCGAAGCTGTCAGGAGCTGAATCATTCCAGAAGCACCCAACCATGTGCTGTCAGGAGCAAAGCTGCTTTGGCAGAGAGGATGGACAAAACAGCCTGATAGACCCCTTCTTTCCATCCCTAATTTCTTCTTTCCATCCTGGCACCCCTGATTTCTCTGTTAATGACTTGTAATTGCGTCCTACATGTCAGGACACATTTTGGTTCCTTGCTTGATACAGCACTGGGGTCAGTAAGATCATTCAATTAAACTGCACAGTCCAACACCTCCTCGAGCACCAAACTCTCCCATCCCAGATCAGCTGAGATCCTCTTCCTGTACCTCTGCAAGGGCCCAAGGGAGCGGAGCAGAGAGAAACATTCATTCCCCTCATTTAAAAATGTAAAGCACATTCAGGGCTGTGTGTAATAGTGTTGTAAATCTTATTTCCATAAAGTACCTCCAGGGCTAATTCACGAGACATTAATCATATTCCAGCTTCTCCCAGCTGTTAAATCATCTGCAGGGTTTTTAATAAAAGATTTTGTGTGCATTTTCAAGAGGCAAAATTGTACCAGTGAGGGCTGGTCTACTCAGGGCTGAGGCTTCCATGGTCTGGAACAAAAGCCACCTTAGAGGCTTCCAAGCCTCTGCCCAGGAGGTTTCACTCCCCAGCTGAGCCCTCCCTAGCTCCAACCAGGGTGACCTCACACTCCATTCAGTGAGGAATGGAGCCCCACGGTGAGGAAGTTTGGCTAAGGGACAGGCAATAATCTATTTCCAGGTCACTTCCTTCAAGTGAAATCTGATTTATTCCCAGCCAGTCCATCGGCGTTGTTCAGTGGCAGAACCCTTAATTACTCCTTTAAGCCTCATTTTAATTTCCAAGTGCTGCTTCCTTCCAGCCTCCCGGAATTATAATCTGAGCTGTGGATAAACACACTTATTCCCTGTATCACAGGAGGCCTCCCCAGCCAACCCCCTGTGCTTTTCCTCCAGGTGAGCCTGGGACAGCAGGGGAGGGATGGTGTTGCCAGCCAGGCAGCAGGTCTGTCCTCAGCAGACCTTCCTCAAGCTCCTTTTCCATATGCAAAGCCCGATTTGGGAGGATTGCATTGTCTAACTCCATCCCCTAAATCAGCTTCTTGGCTAATCCTGTTTTAAGTGTGCTCCACATCTGAGGGAGCATCACCGCTTGCAGAAGCCCCTCTTGCTCCACTTAATTACTGAGAATAACACTAAACCCAGCCTCAAACTACTGGAGCCTCGCTGTCACAAGGCAGAGGACTTCCAAAAGCAGTTTCCTCTGCACTGTGAAGTCTATAAAAATTAAAAGCAGGAGACATCTGCATTCATCACAAAGGGAGAAGGCTGGGCAGCTTCCCGTTATCAGGACGAGTAGTTTGCAGTATCAGCACTCACTCAGGGTAGTATTCCCACCTGATAACTCAATTTTTCTCTCAGTTTCTTAACCACTTAAAAAAAAAAAAAGCCAATTTAAAAATAAAAACAAAAGGCACTTCACACTGGAGTGTCCAGGTGTTCACATCTGCTGCTTTCCAAGGGAAGCCTTTCAACTTTTTCGTTCCTTTCCTCAGCTGAAGTTAATCAGCAAATTTGCATCAATTCCTCAAGATGTGTCTTTAGACAAAGAAATCTCTGATGTTACTAAATTCAGGTCTTGCTTTCTTTCTTTTTAAAAAAGGGCATGGGTAATAAAAAGCCAAATTAAGCATAGGTGGGACCACATTAGATTTAGACAGAGCCACAGGGAAAGGAGAGCTGTGTCTTAGTTTTCACTGGAGGAGAAAGTTGTATAAGCTTAGGAGTAATTGTTGGCGAGCACATAAAGCCTCCATAAATCAGTTTATGCAGCTTTCCCTGTAATTTTTCCTTGAAGACAAGCTTCAGCCTCCTACTCTTACTATAATCCCCTGTGGTGTCAGTGTCCTCCAGTGATCCCAGATGTGGAATGGGACCAGCAGCTATTCCCACCTTCAATCCCAGATGTTTTGCCAACTTGAAGGACGCCCTTGGCTGGGGTAAGGCTGACAGGAGGTCTCAAACTGCCCACAAAAAATGAGCATTCCCCAGCACGAGATGGACTTTCAGCCAGCTGCATCACAATCAGTGCAAAGGCAGCCAACATCTGGACAGGCCATCCAACCAGGAGGCTGTGCCTGCACATCTGGCAAAGCCGCTCCCAGTTTGAAGCTGCTGCTGTAGAGCAGAGATGGGCACCCAGCATTTCCTGGGAAGGGGGACTTGGCTCTCAGCCTGCACTGAGCACACAGACCAGCGGGGGTACAACCTCACCAAGAAGTCGTGCAAGTACTTGTAAAGATAAAGCAAAAAGCAACCTAAAAAAAACCACAAACAACAAACAAAACAAAACAAAACAACCCCAAAACACCAACCAAAAAAAGCCCTGAGCAAATTGAAGTCAAAATGCTGATTGCTGCTGCGTTTGGGTGGGAAAGTACAGTCCGTGCTCCACATCTTTTTGTCTGTTGACATCTACAGAACTCCTCTCCCCAGGCTCAGCACAGGCACAAATGGTCCCCTTGGGACTGCACCCTTGGTTCTTGCTCTGTCTGCAGCTCTCTGCTCAGAACATTTGCTCGGCCTCTCTCCTCCCCTCTGCTTCTTCCTTTCCAGGAGCC
This sequence comes from Eulacestoma nigropectus, assembly GCA_013397775.1. NCBI lineage: Eukaryota > Metazoa > Chordata > Aves > Passeriformes > Eulacestoma > Eulacestoma nigropectus. The sequence goes on from VZTE01004627.1 coordinate 963,023, forward strand.
TTCCTTCAGAGGTGACAGTCCAATACTGCAGCTACTCTAGATATGTCACTCTCCAAAGAAAGGGAACATTTTTTTCTGGGATTAGGATCCTCTCTCCTGCTAATCCACTGCCCCACCACACTGCATGCAACCTCCTGTTGCATCTCAGCTGGGTCTTTAACATCCTAAAGCAGAAATACCTTATTAAAGGCAAAAATCTTTAGGAAAATCCTATCAGCACCCTGACTGTGTCATGGCTAGAACCAGGGACACAGGCAGCAAAAAGAGAAAACCCAAACAACAAAAGCACCCCCCCACACCACAACAACTCTGATTCTTTTTCTCACCTTTCCTTTGTTTTCCTTCCTAAAAGATGCTGGGGTTTTTTTTCAGGGTTTCTGTAGGTTCCCCACTGCCCCACACAGCCAGAGAGAAGAGACTCTCCACATCGTTGCCAGACAACCTTATTCACAAACTGAATTTGCTTTGCTTCTTCCCAAGGTGAAATGCAGATTCTCATCACGGCTATTATCTACGTGCTTCTTTTGAGCAGCAAAAAAAGCCAATAGCCAATGTTACTAAACCTATGGGATGCCAGCAGTTACCTGCATGTTTTCCACTCTGTGGGGTGTTTGTACTTCCCTCCTCACAACCCCCACTGAAAACCCAACTCTCCCCCCACAAAGACCCAACCCATCACACATTTGGCTGCTGGAAATAATTATTTTGGAGTCCCACAGCTGCAACTGAGCAGAACCACCATGAGGTCTGTGAGCAGCTTAATTTGGTCATCTGGATAATCCATTTGTTTTCTTAGTATTAGGTAGTTTAGATTGATTTTGCTATTATTTTCAGCTCCACAGGGAAGAAAATTGGTAAATAACTTCTTTTTCTAAAAAAAAAATTGTAACAATCATTAACTGTCAACAGAGCATCAGACAAATCCAACTGCAGCAGCAGAGATCCCTCTGTGGGAGGGAGAAGACCACAAGCTCCATAGGCACTGTCAGGTCAGGCTTGGGCAGGGCTGGTGCTCCATGAACACAGCCAAACCAGACAATCCTCCCACTTCTGGCCCCACACAGCCATGGAAATCCAGTTTTTCCTCTGAGGAAAGAGGCACTGTGGGCCCACAAGGCTGCAGCATGATCTGGGAGGGTGCAGGCACGCACAAGACACAGCTCTGAGCCCGACCTTTCCCTGCAGAGCTCAAAACCTGCCAGGTCAAAAGCTGTACCCAGGCATGCAGCAAACCCTCTGCCATCTGCCCTGCTGGACATCACTGCTCTACTGCCCTGTGTCCCCTCAGCAACACATCCTGAGCACCAGAGGAGAAGATTAAACCAGCCCAAGCTCAGATCTCCAGATCTAAGATAGAGCCAAAGCCAACTTTTCTGTTTCAGAAGTCCCTCGTCACTTTGGCTTTTCTCACCTGATTTTTCTTGCTACTCCTCCTCCTCATCACCAAAGTCTCAGGCAAGTCTTTAGCAGCAGATCCACATCTCCAGATCCTTCATACCAAATCCTCCTCCTTCACCCAGCCTCTAACCAACAATACCACACAGCACCCCTCAAAGCTTACCTAAAAGCATACAACAAAAAACTTCTCTCCCAGCTCCACCACCAGCCCAACCCTCCTCCCAAACCAGCCCTCTCCTGCTGGGCTTTGCCCCTTTTAGCTCTCACTCAAAACACCTGTGGCAGGCAGGGCTGGCTGGGCTGGGCTGGGCTGGTGATGGGCAGCTCTGTCGTGTGTGAACACCAGCTCTTCTGAGATAAGGCACTCCGTAGGAATTGAGGGTGGGCAATCAAACACCATCTCTTTTCCCCCTCCAAATTTAAGGTTTCAGGGAGTCAGGGAGAAGTTACTGCCTGTTTAGAGAGCATTGTTCACATAGCAGCACTACAGGACTTGGTGCTCCTCTGTAAAGTGTTCAGGGCCAGAGAAAATGGCCTCAAGTTATGCCAGGGGAGGATCAGATTGAATATTAGGAAAAATTTCTTCATGGGAACGGTTGTCAAACATCAGAACAGTGAAGTGGTGGAGTTACCATCCCTGGAAGTGTTCAGAAGACGTGTGGATGTGGCACCTGGGGACAGGGTTTAGTGGTGAGCACAGTGGTGGTGCTGAGTTGGACTTGATGATCTTAAAGGCTTTTTCCAGCCTTTACAGTTCCACGATTACTCTGTGATCTGCAGGTAGCATAAACCAAAGCTCCTCTGGCTGCTTGCTCCCAGCATCAAAGTCCTGTGGGGTCTGGGACATAGTCCCAGAAACAACAGCTCCTAATCTGTGAGATGTCAAAGCTGTTTGCCATCCTATCCTTGATCCATCCCCCATTTCCCCCACCCAATCTGCCCATTCCGTGGCTCGGAAAAATCACACATCCCTCCACAAACTGCAGCACAGCTGCACCAAGGGCAATGCTCTTCATTTCCAGAGCAATCATCTGAAGTCTTTAGCAAGGCCAAATACTTTAAATAAACACTTGAAGACACTTTCGCATTCCGGGAATTCTTCAACATAAGCAGATGGATTGGGAGATGCAGTGGATTAGTTTGGGTACAATATAACCCAGTGTGATACCCAAGTGATTCAAGCAAGGGAACCACATGCAATGCCCTGCTTGAAGAAAAAATCATGTGTTTTCTCGTCGAGATGTTCTGATACTGACCCTCCCCCTGCATACACTTCCCATAAAAATATGCCCTGCTATCATCCCTGGCCAGATGGCCACAGGTTTCTCTAAGTGAGCAGCCTAATTCCCACCTACCCTGGATTACAGTGACTCCAGGGAAGACGCCAGTGGAGAATTTCATGTCAGGCCAGTTCAGGACTGGCGGCACAACTGGTTTTGTCCAAGCAGAGATTTGGACACCTGGCAGGCAGGAGAAGCAGCAAACACTGAGGCTTAATTTTATGCCCAGTCAGGCCTTCACACCTTCTCACTCAGCTCCATAAATTAGGCTGCCCTTTTCCTAAATATTTGCTTGGAACAGCTCCTGACTTTATCCTGGAAGCTGAAAGATAAACTCTGAGGTTCCTGTATCAGGCCAGGCTGCCTGTGCTGCACCAGCCTGAAGAAATCCTCCCCAGGCAGACCTTTGCAGAGCTGTCTGTCCTCGGATGCCAGCCTGTGACCCTTTGCACACCTTTTCATTTCCCTGGCAGAGCAAGAAAAGTGCTGCAGAAACTGCAGGGCTGGGGCTGGTGTAACCCCCCTGCAGAGGGGAACGATGGCGTGGTGGCAGCCAGGTGACCACTGGTGACTTTAGCCCCTTTCCTCCTTGGCATAAGGGTCGTGTTCTGCCTCAGGGCTGACCCTGACACCTCAATTTTCCTCCTTCCCAGCTTTTTCTCCAAGCCTTCCCCTTACTGAGTGGTTCCTGGAGTGTTTTGTGGGTGGGAGTGGGACTTGCTTCACCCAAATACCTGCATGGTTTTTCCACCTGGAGCACTGTCAGCATCCTTGTTTTCCCTCGGTACTGTGTCTTTTTCTGTAGCATTTATCTCTCTTGGGAGAACAACTAATGTGTGTGATGATCAGGCAGTCTGATAAAGGAAAAATGACACGTACTACACCAGAAAGGGAAATGAAAGGGCTTTCTTCATGCCTCTGTGTGCATTAATAGGCTTCAGTTGCCTGGATCAGCCCCATCTGGGACCCCTCCCCAAATGTCAACCATCAGTTTGAGAGCTGCACTTCAGCTCTGACATGGTTTCTGGCTTTGTCCTCAACTATTCCTGACTTAACTGGCAACATCTTCCTTTTCCTGATGGTGACACACGCTCACCTTTGTCGATGTGGTGAGGTTGCCCCGTGGCTGGTCAGGGTACTGCTGTCACGGTGGTCACCCTCTGTTCCCAGCTTGGTTTTCCTTTCCTTGGCTTTCCTCGCCTGACAGCTTTCATGGGTAGACAAGATGGGAAAGGGAGGGTGGAAGGAGAAAAACCTGCCCTTGTGCTCAGACTGCCACTGGATAAACAGCAAAGGCTGGTGGTAGTTTGCAGCAGGAAAACCCGGAAATTTAAGAAATAAGTCACCTTGCAGGAGGGGAATACAATGAACCACAGTTTCTCCTGCCCCTTCCACAGCCCTTCAGAAAGATGGAGAGGATGAGATCCCACAGCTCCTGTGCTTGTCTGTAAGCAAATGATGATCTCATGGAGAGCTGCATTTCCAAGGTGCAGCTCAGCTCTGGTGAAAGCCTCTGGCAAACTCCCACTGCTTTCCATAGCGTGCACGGAGAGATCCAGAAACACCAGGCTCTCTGTTGATGTAACTTGATGGATTTGTCAAACACATTTCTGCAGTTTTACCGTGTTTTTATGTGATGCCGAATCATGAGCTTTTCCCGAGTTTGGTAGAACTTAAATTGCTTCGAATGGAAAGCTGACCTTTCCTGTGCTGCTGCTGTTCCACGCCACGTCGAGGCAGGAATTGTGCAGGAAGCACATGCCAAGGTTGGGAAGGGAGCAGTGCGCCATGGTGGGGCTGTGCTGTGAGTCCTGGCTTGGGGAGGTGTGGGACAAGCTGTGCTGGTGGCACTGCCGGCACCTCTGGGGCCAGCAGTGCTCCCTCACGGTGGGTTTGCAGGTTGGCACATGAAAAGTGGGGGATCCTCAGCTTAACTTGGGGTCAGGACCCTCTTGCAGGGAATTTCTTCTGCTTTCTCCCTTCACAGCATGCAAAGGCTCCCTGGTTTTAAGACTTGGTTTAAGAAACTCTCTTTCAGCCCATCTCTAGGAGAGTCCTTCCTGGAGCAATTTAAACTTTTTTCCCCTTAAGTAAGGGTTTGGCTGAGAGCAGCTGCTCCCCTGTCAGTGATGACAAGTGGAAAGGAGCGTGGAGCCAAACGTGAAGGAGGAGCAGAAGGAACAGCAATGGAGAGCAGCAGCATTGCAGTGGCTTGTGAGCTTTGGCATCAGCCAAACTGAAAATGGAGACGTGAAAAGCAGGGTCAGGGGAAAGTCAAGAGCAGAGAAGGTGCTGAACAACTCAGCTCTGTCTGGTTGCTCAGCACTTGCATTGCTGGTGCTGTTGTGAGGATATTTCAAGCCACTCTTAGTCCCTGATCCATGCAAGTCTGGCTGCAGCAGTGGAAATGGGGTGGGAGCAGGGTTTTCCAAGATGTGGGGCATAGATTCTGACGGCTGCTCTCAGAAGCTGGGGGTGCTGGGTTCCCCGTGCCTGTGGCTGAGATCAGAGCCTGGCCAAGCCCCTTTACGGGCCGTGACTCAGACAATCTGTGTTTCACCTCTCATTCTCACAGATGTGACAAGGATGCAAGGGCTGAGCATGGAATTGGGGTCTCAGCCATGCCTACAGCCCACCTGGAACAGAACAGTGCTCTGCCTGCTTGTCAGGGAACACAGGAGGGCTCTGCTGGACACACGTGGGGTCCGTCCTCACCACACCAGCAGAGCCTTGGAAGCACAGAGGGACATTCCCCCATTCCCACGGGCAGGAATTGTTAACTGGGGACAGGCAGAGGCACTCAGGAAGATGGAGTAGCTTTATTCTGGATTCTCCTTTCCCACCTCATCCTTCTTGCTGGTCCCAGCCAGAGTCCATCTGTGGCTTTGCTAAAGCTCAGTGGAAAAGAGAAGAGGTGGAGGAGGCGTGGGTGCTCCCTGGACGGCAGCACAGGCACTGAGGGCTGTGGGAACCCACTCCTGCTCACGGCCAAGGCTAATCCTGCCTCTTGGACGCGGTGCAAAGAGCCTCAGACATGAGGTACATTAACAAGTGGGCTTTAATGGTCCCCAGCAGGCAGCCCTGGCCCTGCCAGGCTTCCCACAGCACGGCTGGGAAGATCAAAGCTGTCATGTGTGAGTGCCAGCCTGACTGATGGTGACACGGGGAACAAATGCGATTAAGCAAGAGGGATAAGGCTCTGCCCAGGACCTTTCCTGGCAGCAGTAGGAGCTTGGAGAACAGCTGGTGTTGATCTGATGTCCTGTCCTGGGTCGGGGAGGATGAGGAGGAGGTAGGGGAAGAACTGATCCCCTGCCCAGTTTCACACAGCGCCGTGTGGGAGTAACTCAGCTCCTGGCTCTGCAGTTTCCAGCCCTTCCCTCTGCTCTGGGAGCACAGGGACAGCGTCTCTTCCCGCCCCCAGACCCTCCCTGGGTGATGTGGGGGGCACCTTGGATCACGCTGTGCTCAGGTCTCCTCAAACCCCTGCTCAGGAGCCCGAGGGGGGGACGGGGAATTCCCCTGTGCTGCTCCCACTTCTGATGCTGACTTTGTAACACACGCTTATCGTGAATTAATTGTGCGTTATTAGCATCCATTATTCATCCCTGTGATGTGTACGTACATTTGTGATGCTGAATAATAAGGGAATCGTGCCAAACAATTAAATGGCCCTCCACAGAGGAGCAGCCTCGAGAGAAGGGGCTGTGCCACAAACAAAGGGGGATTTAGTGGGGGCTGGCACCAAACTGGGTGGGGAAAGGAGGCAATAGACCTTGCAGGAGGAAAGCCAGGGCAGAAGGCAAGAAACCAGCAGAGATGTGTGAATTACAGCTGGCTGAGCAGACTGTTTTTCATGTGAGTGGCTGAACGCAAAGAAAGCAGAGGGAATTTGGGTCAACCACTTTGGCAAAACTAAGTCAGGCCTAAGTGGTTCCTTCAACAGGAAGAGAAAAATGTCCTTTATCATCTACTCTGGTTTTTAGTGTTAGGCTAAACAAAATTTGCCTCAGTGTTGAAAGTTTAGAAAAGGCCATTTCAAAACGTTTCACTGGATGTCAGAACCAATCCTGCATACTTTTGGCTGAAGCTGGTTGTGAAATTAGACCCAAACTTGCACACAGGTTGGGTCCGCTTGAAAAAGGAACATTTTCAGCAGTTTGGTGTATTTGTTTTGATTATTTATGGCACAGTGAGGAGGGAGAGGAAGGAATCTCCCAGTGCTCAGGGGAGAAAAGCAGATCAACCAGCACAGCTCAGAGCTGCCATATGTGTGTGAAAGATCAGAGCTGCAGCAGAGCTGGAGAGGGGAAGCTCAGGTTTTCAGAATCCATCTCAATCGACAGAGATAATTACAGGTGCCATGTTCCCAATTTCTTCTTCTGAGGACTCTCTTCTTTAATAAACTCATTCTAACAAATTGATCACAGCCTCTCTGGTACTCAGCACATATCAAAGCCATTTTTAAGATTGAAGAGAACACTTTGGGTGAAAAATAGGAACCAGTGCCAGACTTTGTAGAGATCTAAATCTACCTCAACTGTAATACAACTGAATTAACTTGCTGTCTTCGCATGCCCACTGCTTAATATGCTCATGGATGTCCGAGGTTCTGAGGTCTGGTCAGTGCTGAAGCCAGGGTCCAAAAAGACCCCTGGAACTTGCTCATGGTGTTCTCTGGAGGCTGCACCCCAGCTGGGGAGACCAGGTGAGGATCACACTGCAGTTTCCCAGCGCAGCTTGGACACCCCTGTGCTGTTCTGGGCTGACTTCAGGCAATCAGACAATCACAGAAAGCTTTGGGTTGGAAAGGACTATTTTCCACCCCCTGCCACGGGCAGGGACACCTTCCACTATTCCAGGTTGCTCCAAGCCCCATCCAACCTGGTCTTGGACACTTTCAGGGATGGGGCAGCCAGAGCTTCTCTGGGCACCCTGTGCCAGGGCCTCCCCACCCTTGACCAGCAGGACAAGTGCATTTTTATAAAAAATATAAGCAATACAAACAATATAATAATAGAAATAAATGCACAAATTCTGGGGGAGTTTGAGCAGACAATTGTTTGCTTGGGTCTAGGTTACTTCTCCTGGTCCTTTCCAATTTCTTTCCTGTATTCTCAGTGGACTGTTTGCACCAGCATAATTCCAGTGAAATAACTAGCAAAGAGTAAATTTTTCACAGGAGCATCCAGAATGCTAAAGACCTTGTTTTCTAAACCAATATAATTGAACCAAACCTCCCCCCCCAAAAAAAATCAACAACTGATTTAAACCCAGGCCTTTAAGTGCATTTCATTAGACACAGGCAAATAACACGAGGATGCCATAATTCCCTTCTTGGAATTAGTCTGAGAAAAACATCATAATTAACTCCCATAACTCCAAAATAAACACTTCTTAACCCAAACTGAGAGCACCCACACTGGCACAGTTCACCTGAATGAGCTGCCAGCCCAGGTAACTGGTGCAGCCATGTGGAGGGAGGTGCTTTGCTTTTCACAGCGACCCATTCAGCTCTTTCGTCTGGCCCAAAATCTGTCACAGTCCTGGTGATGAGCTGTCCTCAGGAAGCAGAAATACAGGGATAGGCCTTATCCTAGACTGTCTTCCTGGTGTCCAGCTTAAACAGTGCTCAGGCTAAGGTGGGCTTCACTCTTTAAGGAAAGCAAAGAGTGAGGTTTGCTTTCCTCAGGGAGGCTGGGAAGGAGCAGCTGAGGTTGGCATGAAGAGTAACAGATCCCACAGGAGAGAGAGATGTCCAGGGCTCAGAACAGCACATTCACTTGCTGCAGCTACAGCTGGGGATTGTCATAGTGGCTGTGGGGAGTTTTAACTCGTTGCTCCACAAGATTCAGGAGGTTTTTGCAGCTGCTGAAATTCCCAGAGTGACAAGGGCTGAATCAGAGATCCCAACCCTCCCCTTCCTGTCCCTGGTGCTCTCCCAAACCTGCATCTCTCATATCCCCTTTCCAGCCAGGAGAGGCTTTGTCTGCACAGAAAACTGCATCACTTTTATGTAACACGGAGTTGCAGCCAAGACAGACACCTGCACAAAGCCGCTTCTGGTGCACCCCTTGTGCCAACTTCCAGCATCTAAAGCACCTCCTCCTGCTCCTGGGTGACAGCATTGGCAGCCTCAGGGCTTCACAGCCAGCCCCAGGACAGGGAATGGCTGCTCTGTGTCCCTCCTTCGCACTCCTTGGTCAGCAGGACACAGGTCCTGACTGAATCTTTTTCCTTTCAGACTCAGGGGAAGCTCTCCAGGAGCTTTCCCTGGCGTGCTCTGCTGGGTGGCTAAAGCGATGCTCCAGCCCCTCAATGTCTTTCTTGCCCAAAACTGACCCCAGCACTTGAGGAGTGGCCTCAGCAGTGTCCAGTCAGGGGAACGGTCACTGTTCTGGTCCTGCTGCCACACCATGGCTGGGACAGGCCAGGTGCCATTGGCCTCTTGCCCACCTGGGCACACCTGGCTCATGTTCAGCTGCTGTTGACCAGCACCCCCAGGGCCTTTCCCACCGGCCACTTTCCAGCCCCTCTGCCCCAGCCTGGAGCTGCAGGGGGTTGTTGTGACCCAAGGGCAGGGCCTGCTTGACCCTCATACAATTGGCCTGAGCCCATGCACCCAGCCTGTCCAGATCCCTCTGCAGAGCCTTCCTGCCCTCCAGCCAACAGTGCCTTATCAGGAAGGAGCTTCTTGGGCCATCCCACTGTGAAACCAGGCCTTTGTGGGAACAGCAGCAGCATTTTGCAGGGCTGGGAATGCAGAGATGAGCTGCTGGCAGAATGCTCGTGCCCAAAGGGACTCTGCAAAGAGCTGGGTGGGTGGCTGGCAGCCTGGGAAAGGAGCCATTCAAAAGCAGAGAGAAATATTTTTTCCAGTTCAGGTGTGGCTTCCATGTTTCATAGGCATTTTTTTTTTTTCAGCCTAAAAGAGGAGGAAAATTTCAAATGGAAAAATAAGTCCTGAAACGGGCCAAATAAGAACATTTGAGCTGCTGAAACCTTGCCCTGCTAATTTTCATGTTTCATTTCACTGTTGGGCGTTCAAATGCCATGGATTTTGAGCTACGAGTGGACATAAATTTATGGAAAAAAGATTGATCAAGACTGACTGATTGCTGCCAGTCCCCCCTGCCCTGCTTCTTTCCCCATCCCTGACGGACAGGACAGGGCTGACTGGGGAGGAAACTCCTTGAGAGACAGCCAGCTCATGGCTCTGCTGAAGGCAGGCAGGCAGAACACCCAGCTGGGCCATTTCCCCTCCAACCTTGCTGTACTTTTTGTTTTTGGCTGGGGATGGGGGCCAGGCGGAGCTTAATTTTGCTGCTTTAAACACATGCAGGCCGCTCTGCTCTGAGAACATTGCTGTGATCATTAAAAGCCAACACAGCACTGGCTCCCAGCATCGACATCGTGCAGAGGGACAAGGGGGCAGCTGGCAGCCCTCCAGGGAGTCCAAAACTTTCCTGAAGTGGGGACAATTGGCCTGTTTGGACCGAGGCGAAGACACTCTCCAGACCAAGACTCCAGGTGAAGAGTCCAGCACAGCCTGGAGACAAGGGAAAAGTAAAACCATCAGTCCCTGAAACATAAATAATCAGTGCAAGACCCTCAGCTGGAGGAAAAGCACATTATTGCTCTCTAGAACTCCCTGGAAGGAGATGGCAGTGAGGGAGGTGTTAGTCTCTTCTCCCAAGTAAGAAATGACAGGGTAAGAGAAAATGACTTCAAGCTGTGCCAGGGCAGGTTTAGATTGGATACCAGGGATAATTCTTTGACTGAGAGGGTTGTAAAGCACTGGAACAGGCTGCCCAGAGCAGTGCTGGAGCCACCACCCTTGGAAGTGTTCAAAAAATCCGTGGATGTGGCACTTGAGGACATGGTGAATATGGTGGTGGTGCTGGCTTGACAGCTGACAGCAAGAAAGGTCAAATCTGTTACATCAACTTCTATTTTGGCTGAAAAGAATTTGCTTTTAGCATTGGGGAAAAAAAAAAATTCTCCTGGGGTTACTATTTTTGTGGCATTTATGGTTAAAGCAGACCACTGCTGTCTTTCTTTTCAGGAATATTTTTGGATTTGTTGGTGCTCCTGGGGTGTCCAAAGCTAAAAATATTATTTGAGTTTTTGTTGTTCCTGCTTCCAAATATAAACCAAACCCAAATCCCCAAACAGAATGCCGTTAGGGGTTGTTTAAAGGTCAGTTTAAAGAGCCCTTGCAAGGTGGATTATTGTGTTAAGGACACCCGGCCTGGAGCTTGGCGTGGGTTTGGAGAGGCACAAGTGCCCAGCAGAGCGGAGAGCGCTGGAGAAGTGCTGAGAGAAAAAAATAACAAAACAATTTATAAACCTCGGTGCCCTCCAGAGCCCAAAGCTGCTGGGATCCCCCTGGGGTGCTGTCAGCGCTGGCATTTGGGATCAAGATGAGCACACGGAGAGGGAGCTGGGGGCAGGGAGGGAGGAGAGGAAACGCTGCAGCCGAGCTGCAGAAGCCGTGGCGGGGCACGGCGAGTGCCCCCAACAACCCGGTGTGCGCGGAAACTCGCGCGGGTGAGCTCCGAGCACCGGATCCACAGCTTTGAAACCAGCATCGCCAGGGAGAAGGTCGGGCTGTTTTTTGTTTGTTTGCTCGTTTTCTGAAGTGGCAGCTCGGATTCGAGCTGACACCAGGAGGATAGGCTCTGAATCCCAGGCTAAATATTTCATTTCCACAGATGCTGACATCAATTTGGTTACAAAGACACTCTTTTGCTTTTTTGCTTTTGTTTTGGGTTGTTTGCAGGCTTTCATTTAGGGCTATTTGTTTATTCTTTTAAACGACCTTCTGCTAAATCTTGCAGGGAGACAAGGGAAAATACAGTTGAGCTCAAAAAAATCAACTTGGAAATGGAATGAGGTATGTTACAAGGAAAAAAAAGCTGAAGAAATAAATCCACATTACCCACTCTGCCTTCCTTACAATTTTCGTGTGCTTCATGCAAAGATCAAGGAGAGCTTTGCCCTGATTCGTGGCAAAGGAGAGATTTTGCTCCAGCAGCCCCAGAGACGGGGTTCAAACTTGGGCAGAAGGGAGTGGGTCAGGGTGGGTCTCTCAGCTTGCTGTTCCCCGTGCCATGACAGGCACCCCTGCCATCAGAGAGCCTACCTGGGACACGCTGGGCTCCAACAATCCCAAAGGTGTGCTCCTCTGCCCCTCAGACACACAGGTGATGCTGCTGCTGGGACAACAAGCAAAGGGCAGCTAAAGAAAGCAATGATGCTGAAGAGCCACAGCTCCCTTTTGTTACATTCCAGAGGATCACTCGAAAACTTCACAAGGGAAATGATGTTTATGCTTCAGTGCAGTGAGCAAAAAGCATCTCATTTCCCTGCTCTGCCATTCAGGCTAAATCCGTCTCTCCCTGACACTGGTCCATTTGGAATTCATCCACTGAACTTATTCTGGATTTCCGCAGCGGCAGCTGGGAGAGGAGCATGGAACCTGTTTTATTTATTTACCAAGGCTTCTGTGGGTTTGGGATTTGTTCCTGCAGGAGGAAACATCCTGCCCGTGGTTTGTGCTCGGCCGGGGAGGCCTCGCTGCCCCATCCGGGGGAACAGAGCCAACGAGCAGTGGCAGGGCTGCACTGCCATCCTCCCGTGGCACTGCCATCCTCCCGTGGCCCTGCCAGCTTCCAGAGCCCTTCCCAGGGTCTCTCCTGGCTGGGCTGCCTTTGATGCTGATGCCCAGGCGACGGAGACACGGAGGGATGAAAATAGCACAGCTGCTATCAGCTCCGCTCGGAATTCTGGTTCCATTTGAACGCCTTTGTCAGGAGAACAAGAGCACGGACTTTGGCTTTGAGCAGCTCTTGTGCCTCCTGGCTGCAGAAACATCCCGGTGCCAGGAATAACAGAGTCCAAGGCCTCATCACAGAGGTGCTGTTTGGCTCCAGGGGATGCTCCCGAATTCTTTCCAAGCACAGCCCAGTGCTGGTGGCTCAATTTGAAGGTTTCACTGGACAGCAGTGAGATAAAAGAAGCCAACCCCATCCTTCTGCCCCAATTATTTTTGGGGTGAGGACCAGCACACACAAGAAGTCTCATCAGCCTGCTGTGGTCAGAAGACAGTCTCTGAGTCTCTGAGCTCCAGTTTCACCTTCTTTTTGGCTCTCCCTCTCTTCTCCTCCCCTCACTTAGGAAAACAGCAATAAATGGTCCTTCCTACTTTGCAGAAAGTGTCATCTCTGAATGTAATTTTCTCTGCTTTTGTGCAAGCTGGGATCTTATCAGTCTGGCCTTTAGGTGCTGGCACATGAGGTTTTTCCCTTACAAGCACATTCAGGTGCTTGGTGCTCCAGAGCTGGGGCACATCCAGGAGAACACCCTGGCTGTACATCGCTCTAGACCATGAGAGTGCCCCAGTGTCTCCTCCTCACCCCAGCTCTGCCCTCCTGCCTTCCCACATTACAGACAGCGAACTCCCACAGAGCCCAGGGTGATCCTAGCACTGGCTTTGGTCCCGACTCTCCCTGTGGTTTCTGGAATGTCCCTTTGCCACCCATGGCTGTTTTCAAGCAGGTGACTCGATAACGCTGCTGATCTTTCCCTCTGTGCTTCCATTTGGGTGCTGGAAGCAGGGAAAAATTAAAATCCAGGGTTCTTGGGCAAGGACCGTTTGCTTCTCTCAGCCTCTGAGTTTTCCTTCAGGAAGACAGGTCGGAAACCCTCCTGCCTTTTAGTTTAGAGTTTGCCTCAGCAACACCTCATTTTACAGCACTTTGAATTGAGATGTTAAAAAAAAAATGCCTTCCCTGCCAGTCCAAGCACATTTCCATTAAATCTCTCCTTCCTGCTCTGGAGACTGTAGGAAAATGAGAGCTGTGTGTATCGTAATCCCTCCCCCACACCACACCCAATGTGGTTTCTTGCTCCAGTTCTTCCCATTGGTTTTTTTTGGCAGCAACACCCCGAACACATCTGCACCCCCAAAGGGAGCCAGGCCAGGGAACCTCCAGCTGAGACCCCCGCCCCGGTGGAAATTGCTGCTCAATTTCCAGGAGGACCTGGGGACCAGCAGCCAACCCTGCAGCTCAGGTCACACCTTCAGGAGCACAGGAGGTGGCTTTTGGGCTTCTCAGTGAGGGCAACCTGCTTCAAGGACTTGGATCTCAAACTCTTGCTCTTGTTTCAAGCCAAATTCCCAGCTCTTTGGGAAGCTCTGGCCTCACCCAGCCTGCCCCCAAGGCTGAATTAGGGTCTGCAGCACGGGGGAAGCTGGGACTGGGTTTGGTGTGAGGTACATGGACAGCCAGAACTGTCCCCAGCTCGCATGGGCTGTGCTGACAGACAGAAACGCAGCCGAGGAGGGGGAATGGGGACGGACACACCTGGACCTGGTGCTGGAAATGGTCCCTGTGCTCAGCCAGGGGAGCCTCAGACACAGAGCCACCCCCTGCCACAGCTCCCTCTGGGCTCAGGATTTGGGGGGATGAGCTCCTGTATCCCACATGGGAGGGAAGCTCTCTCGGCCTTTGGGGGAACAGGGAGAAGCAGGGATGAGGATAAACCATCCCAACAACAGCAGTGCATTCACAGCACCTCTGCTCCCACACCTACAGGCTTCCTCAGCTGCCCCCTCTCTCCTCTCCCTCCTCAACTCCACGTCCCTGCACCCCCCGCTAGGATCAGAAGATATTTTCCTTTCTCCTTCCCCTGTTTCTGGTGGTAAATCTTGCTGAATTCATGCAAAAAACCACAAAAGTTGAACACATTTCACACGTAGCTGCCCATCTCCGGAGCCCACTGGAGCGAGAGCAGGAGCTGCATCACGGGGTGCTCTGTGGCAGAGCCCCTGGGACCCCTCCTCCCCTTCCCCGGGGACGGGGCTGCTCTGCTGACGTGCTCGGCCGGGCATGAGAAGGTTCATTAGAGGCCTCCTGCAGGCCCTGGCCATGGTGGAGGCAGCTCACGCTGCACTCGCTCTCCTCTGTCTCTCTGAGGAGGGGTTCACCTCCTCTCAACCCTCCCAGAGCCACCCCTGGTCCCCATGGGAAAAATACATATTACAATATTGGCTTTCCGCAAATATTAAGATAAGATGCTATACGTGTATGATGCTAAAGTAGCTGTGCTATAAAGATGTAGTACTTTTTTGTAATAATAACTAATGCCTTTTATTTCTGTCATTAACCAGACTGAGAAATAGTAGTGAAATAGCTGATATAGTTATGCTTGTGGTAATTGAACTGTCTGCTGGGTTGGATAACATCCAATAAACGTATGATAAAGACCCCTGCTATGGACATGCCAACTATCAACAACCACCCTCTGCAGAAACCATGGACTAGAGCTCAAGTTGGAATTGATGATAAAAAACTGACCAAAACCACAGCCAAAAATGCGCCTGCTCTAAAAAGGTAGACCCAAGGAGGAGCCATGCTAAACAGTTCCTAGGACATTGAAATTAGTATAGAGAAAAGTTTGAATATGTATAATGGTTTATGAATATGCATTAGGCTGAAAGTATGTAAAAAGTGTCTCCAAAATAGCAGGTGTGCTCTTGACTGAGAGCCAAGGGCACCCGGCGCTGGAACCTTTTGCTTTATCTTCGTCCCCTATTGTCCTTTTATTAAACTTTTAAATTTTAACAGGAAAGTGAACCTTGTTTTTCACACCCAGGTGGAGGTGGGCGCTTCCCTGCCACGCACCCCAGCCCTGCAGCACCCTGGCAACCTGTCCTGGGATGGGGGATTCAGGATGCAGAGCCTGAGTTTTGGTTTAATTTAAGCGCTGCAGCTGCTTCCTGGCGAGGGGCTGCGGGATGCCTGCGCTCCCCCAGCTCCTGCCATGGAGTCTGTGGGGAATTGCTGTAACACTTCCCTCAGGAGGGGCTTTCCAGGCCCATTTGCCTTCCTGTGACTCACTGCACCCCTGGCTCTCACTTGGCTGGTCCTCCCTGTGCTCTGCAAACCCCTCTGACACGATTATCCAGGTTTTTGCCGGCTCTGCTCCCTGCTGGCATCACCTGGAAGGATTTCAGCTGCGCTCCGGGCCTCAGCTCTCCATCAAAAAGGAAGGGGTAACACATCACCTTGTCAGCAGCCTGGGGTAGGCACAAGCAGAAGGAACATTCAGCTGCTTAAAAGATGAATTCAGCAGATGGAAGTGACTCTGCCCAGCTGCCCATCACTGCTGAGCACAGCTCTCTGTGAAGCAGAGCTGACAGTGTGAATTTTGGGTGGGAACAGCAACGTTTGCTCATGGTGGCAGTGGATGCTTTTCTTTTTGTGGTGCTGGTGCCTCAGTGCCCCTGAATCCTGACCCCACCACAGAGCTGCTCCCTGCTGGGTGCTGGAGCATGGCCCAAAGTAGAGCTGGCACCAGGAGCAGGAATCCTCTGGCTGGAATTGCAGCCTGGCCCCACCACCAGCTGCGGTGACACCATGCTCAAGACTCTTCCCTAGACACTATTTGTGCATGAAGAAACCTCCATTCTGATGTTTCACGTGTTGGAGGCCTTAGGTTGTTCCTTTTCAAGTAATCCAAGTGGGATTTTCCCTTTTCCAGGCACAAGAAGCATCCTGCTGATGGGGGCAGCTACGTGGGTGTGATAATTGCTGCCCACATCTGCCTCAGGCCTGCAGACCATGCAGTTGCTTGGATGGGGTGTGGAGAAGGCTGCTGTGATAGTCCTTCAGCTGCCCTCTCCAAAATCGAGGCCTCTCCCTGGGAAAGCCCCCACTGGTGAAGAAAAGGGCTGCTCTGAGTGGCAAAATTCTTCCACCACACAAAAAAAAAACTTGTAAAACCAAGCAAACTCTTGACCAACCACCTCATTCAGTTGATCCCCACAGCTGTTGGACCAAAAGCAACCAGGGGAGAGGAAAGCAGGGTTATCATATCCCTTTGCAAAGGTTTGTTCCCTGTGCACCCTGCTTCCCTCCCTCTCCAGCTTTGGAGGAATTGCCCACACAGGTTTTATTTGGCACTTCCCATCTCTCTCCCTCATTTCAAATCCCTGGGATTGCCACACCTTCTGCGCTGGAAACAAAGCCATAAAAGAAATTGGAAGAGAAAGGGAGAAGACAGCCCACTGATCCCCCAATTAGCACGGAGCCCTTAAACAGTCAGAACTTTGCATTTTAATTGTAATCAGTCCAAACACGAAAAGCTGAAGTGACAAACCCCACAGCTAATTCCAGCTGATTAAATAACTCCCCATCCCAACGCTTGTGTGTGTTTCTGGTTTAATTCTTGGCCTCTGGACACAGCCCCTCTGATAAAGGCAGTGCTTTATTTTTACTCTCCTCCACCCAAATCAGTTTGCTTCACCAAATCCTATTCCAGAGTCATGCCTCACATCTGAGTTCTTTCCCCTGGTCTGGATCATGTCCTTGAGGGTCCTGTGGTACCAAGGGCATCCCCAACACTGAAGCTCTGACCATCTTTGGAGTTAACTTAAGTCTTCAGGGCTGTTTTGTCAAATAATGAGTATCTCCAATTAGAGAGATCCCACTGCCGACCTGGGCCTGTGGTTTGCTGGCTAAACGCCTTCACTATGGAAATTCTTTCCCTTTCTCTAATAGAACTTCTGTAGCAATTCTGCCTCCCATCTTCTTACTGTGAAAATTAATTAGGACCAAATTAAATGAGAAAGGAAGTACACGGACCCAAGAAGAGCCCTCAATCCTCTGTGAAAAGCAGGACACGCTGCAGAGCCTCAGCTTGGAGAACAACGGACTCAAACCAAGCCACAAAACCAAACTTCCTGGGGACTGAGCTCCAGATCCTGATGTGTGGAGCTACATACACCAGGAGGGAAGATTCTCAAGAAGCAGCTGTCCCCAGAAGAGGCTTCTCTTTCTGGTATGCAGTGTGGACACAGTGTTGGATCTCCTGAGATCTCAGTCCACCCTTCCCACCCCCTACACAATATAATGCCACCTTTAAACCCCTGTAAGGACAGTGACTCTTTCACCAGATCAGATTGCTCAGAGCCCCATCCAGCCTGGCTTTGAGCACTTCCAGGGATGTGGAATCCACAATTCCCTGGCCAACAAGCTGTCAGGGGACACCACACATAAGAGCAGGAACAAGGTGTGAACCTCTAATTCTGAGACTGGCAGCTCTTTTTGAAGGTCCTGACTGAGAAAGCTGGGACAGGCACTGGGAAGACAAAGAGCTGTGAAAACTGTGTGAGGCCAGTACAGAGCCCTGGAACAGGTTCATTAAGTGAAGCAGCAGAGAAGCAGGCAGGAGGTGTAAGTTGAATGTGACATTACACAGGAAACTCATCCTGAAATGGAATCTGAGGGGCAGAATGCCTGGGACCCCCCTGCTTCCTGACAAAATGCTGCTTTGAGGTAATCACGACCCTGCACAGGAGGAGCTGGTTGCTGAAGGAGCCAGAGGACTGAGGGTTTGATGACCTCTCTGGTGCCCATTGTCCCTGTTGCTCCCACACAGGAGCTGGAATGAAATGTCAAGTTGGTCTTCAGAGCTTAGAAGCAACGAGGTGCTGTGAGTGCTGTCGAGAGCTCACGCAAGGGTTTTCTTTGCTTATTATTGCTTTGTAAATTAGTTCCTTTAATCAAAGTGCTCCTTACCGAAGAACAATTATCGGAAGCAAAAGTACAAGTGGGCGTGAGGGCTGTGCTCTCCCCTAGCACACATCCCTGTCTGGTGCTGCAGCTGAGGGAGAAGCAGGTTCCTGGTCCTTGCTCCTCAGGAGGACAAGGGATGCCCAGTGTCACCTCAGGTCTGCCACTTCCCATCCTGCAGGTGCTCAGTACCCTCAGGAATAGGCCTGGCGTAGTCAAACACCCTTCAAACACATCCCCCTTCTGGAGGTGGGATAGCTGGAACTCTTTTTGTTTAGGACAATGTGTTCAAGGATATCAAAGCCCCAAACTGTGGGCAGTGCTCGACTTTCATTTCCTCTCCTGTAAGTAGGGCTGTGCTCACGCAAACACACTATTTTTTGTTAGTCAAAGTGAAGACGCAATTCTCACAGAAGGATGGGAGATGAGGAGTGTATGGCTTTACACTGAATCAGATATTTCATACAGAAGGCTTAATTCTTTTTTTAGCCCCACAGGAAGAAAAGAAACGAAGAAACTAAGTAGTCTCACAGAACTGGGGCGGAAGGAAAAATCCTGATCCTAAGTCACACCCAGCTCCCTCCTCTGCCCAGAGGGGTTGGAAGCGGCAGGTCCCACATCTCTGGGGTGGGCAGGGCACAGCAGGCTGCTCCACCCCTCCCATTTCCATGGCTCCCCAGTTTCCAAGAGTGACAGAATGGTCACAGGAGGCAGGGGCTGCATCCCCAGAACTCATTCCCCAGCAGCAGGTGGGGAGTGGGTTTGACCCTGTGCCAGGGAAAGGACTGGGAAATGGTAGGAGGCAGACAGGCTCCATACCCCCTCTGCTATTCCACTGGCTGCCTTCAGGGCCTTTTTGGCTGTGTTCAGGGAAATTCCTCACCTGTCGGAACATCATGAGATAGCCCCGTGCACCGTATGGAAAAGGTCCTGGCCAAAGGAACTTGCTGATCAAGGAGGACAGGAGAGCAGCTGCAGAGCTCTCCCCTTCTCCCTGCTGAGTGCAGTGAGGGACCCAGGTGCTCAGGAAAAGGCCCCATTTCCTGCTCAGATTTCTCCTTCCCCAGACCAGCTGGAGCCAGACCAGCACAGCTCATGCAGTCATGCACACTTTCACCACGCCCACTACAAAGTCTCCACATCCCGGGGACAACTCCTCAAGCCTCTCTGCCAAGGTCCCCAATAAGAGCTCTTATCTGCAAAAAGCTGAGGAACAACCCAGACACTTGGCAATATTGATCCCGCAGCTGCTGATCAGGCAGGAGGACAGGACTCCCCTGGGCACAGCTGGGGTGAGGGAATCAGGCATCCTCCGGCCATCGAAGGGAACCCCCTCTGCTTCTTTCAGTCACCTTCCTTCTCTCTTGCTCTGTATTTACAGCAATAAATCATTTAATTAAGCAGCCTGAAAGGGGACGTAGAAACCCCAATGTAGGCAATGGATTTCTAGGGACAGAAACCCAAATCCATTACTGGAGCTCACCATTCATTCATCTCCATTAGCAAACGCCCTTGCCTGCCATTCCAGGCCCCGGCCCCCAGCTGCAGTGCCTGCAAGAGTCATGCAGGGCATTTAACAAAGCCCCTTTTTCCACCAGCTCCTGAGCAAGAAGGCAACAGAGCTCACCAGTTTCCACATTACCCTGCACAAACCCGAAGTCTGGAGTTCTGGGTACCACGGAGCACATTTACCTCACCTGAGCAACACAGGAATGAGCTCATGGCTCAGGCCCTGCAGCTGAAATGGGGAGAGCTGGGGCTGAGCTCACAAGAAGCTTTCACACCCCAGAGACACAAAAGAGCGAAGACAAATCTCCATGGGCAAATTTGGGGTGTGAGTACACTGTGATATTGAAAAAATTGACAGAACATTAAACAAAACAAAGGTGTTCAACCCACCAAGGACTCTGGCTCCTGTGACCTGCTTGGCTGCCACTGGTACCAAGTTCTTCCAGCTCCAGGCTTACTCCTATTTATTTATTTTCTCAGTATAGCTGATAACTGTGCATGTCCTTCATTCCATCCATGCTCTTAGGAGCCTTCTTTCCCCTCTCATTTTTATTTCTGCTCTGTACTTTGTCTTTGTACAATGCATCCATCCTGTCTTCTCTGTTTGCCTTCAGGCTGAAACACTTATCCAGCTGAGGTTTCCCCCTCCTAAGACTTTCCCATCCTCCTGGAAAGCTTACAGAAGTGCTGAGGCTGCAAGCTCCCAGGAAGATGCATGGAGCAGGTGGGGTTGCTGTCCTGGGACTATGGGCTGCTCTCAGGTTAATTTGTGAAATTACCTTCAGACTCAGCAGCTGCTGGGGCTGTTAGTACTTCAAGGGAGAAGGAAAATGCTGATGGGAACAGCTGCCTCTGTGATTTATAAGCCGTACAAGAACATCTAGTTAGCTCTGGAGGGAGCTGCATATGGAAGGGGATTTTCTTGTGAATGACCTTCTTCAAGAAAAGGTACCAGGCACAGGTTTGAGGGGAAATCGCAAAAGACTCCCTCCGTGGTGAGAATTCCATCTTCCTTTTGCCTGTCTACACATCCATCCCTTCCTTGACATAAGGAATGAGCATGAAGTGCTGGTCTGAAGACATTTTCAGGGAAAGGATCCTCTTCTGTAAGACACTGTCCACTCACCTCTAAGGTCTGTGAAGATGATTTTCATTATCCCAGCACCTCAACAGGAGCTGGGAACTTTGTGTAGTGGCAAGTAGGACAATGTGTGTGTAAATATGTAGGGTGCTGAGGTGATGGTGAGGCATCCTCTTCTGTTTGACCATAGAATCCCAGGATGGTTTATGTTGGCAGGGAGCATCTTGTTCCCCCCCCTGCCATGGTTCCACCCTCCACCACCCCAGGCTGCTCCAAGCCCCATCTAACTTGGCCTGGAACACTTCCAGGGATCCAGGAGCAGCCACAGCTTCTCTGGGTAACCTGTGCCAGGGCCCCCCCACCCTCATAGGGAAGGATTCCTAAAAGTTTAAAGTTTAAATCCATTATCCTTCTTGACACCCTCCTGTGGACACCCTTTTCATACATTTAGGGCAAGCTAAGGTGCACAACAGCTTCTGCCAGTGCACATTGTCATGATGGGAGTTTCTCCCTGATTTGCACAGCAAATACCTTCTCCTGCCTCCAAGGATTCCAGTGCTTGCCACTACTCCACCTGGACGGTGAATAATGTTGTCTCATAGCGATGACAATCCTATCTCCTCTTTCTGAACCATCACCAGAGCAGGAGCAAACTCTTCGTCCCAGCAGGAACCCTGGTACATTCCCCACCAAGAGCACAAACGCTCTGATTCTGCCATGCTCCAGTGGAATTGGATCTGCACCGGGGGATCTGCAGACCTGAACTCCACATTTCTGTTTTTCCTGTTTATACCGTCCTTGGGTGGTCACTCTTGCTCTGCTCATGCCTGTCCTGGGGCGTTCACGTGCTCCAGGAGTGTGAATCATCGTCGCTGTTTCATAACATGAAGCCAGGTGGAAACTTTAAAACCTGACCCAACGAAAATGTAAAAATGAGCAGCCCTGTACTTGTGTGCCAGCCTTGCTTAAACCGCATTAATTACACTTTTTCCTTTGTCCAGCAAAGCTGGTCAGAAACACTGTGATGAGACAGTCCAAGAGGAGACAGTTCTATTCTACTGTGGGGATTCGAGGGTGGACGCTTATATATTTATGTTGCAGAGAAAGGGACCTCAGGAGGTTTTGGACTGAGTTCAGAAAACTGCTAGACACAAATATTCAGTAAGCATGAGTTATTTGCCTTTCTGCTTCTCCAAAATCTTGTTTTTGACTTGAAACCTATTACCTCAGTAATAATCATTTAATGACAGATGCCTTTAATTTATCTTCTGGTAGCAGACGCTAGCAGTCACATTTATGAGAGTTTGTCTCCATGACAGAAACTTACTTTTTGTTTTTGAATGCAAACACAGCCCTGGATATATTCCCATGAATCTAAGAACGTGTTGTTGTGGGTTTTTTTTTGAAGAAGAAGGACTTAGAACTAGGCTCATGATTAATTCACCAAATTAAATTAAACCAGTTGGCAACTCTGATTTAAAGTTGGCTCATTTTCACCCATCTGACTTCAAAATGGCAGGATGGATTTTGCTCAAAGTTTAGAATTAAAAAAAAAAAAAAAAAAGAAGAAAAAAAAGAATTTGTCTTAGGAAAAGGAATAGTGACTAGGAATAAAAAGATGAAATAATAATAGTATTTGTGTGTCCTGCAGTGTTAAGCAGAAGAAGCACCCTGCCAGCAGGTGCACAGCAGGTGAGGGATGTCTTTGCCAGCCATCGGCGGTGTCCAGGTGCAGAGCTGAAATGCCACAGCAGTTCCTGCCCCTGCAGGAGCGTGGTCAGTGCTGCTCAGCACAGCGCTGACCTCCTGCCCTGCCCTAAAAACAAGCTCCACCTGCAGCACACACCTTTAAACTCAGAATGTGGCCAAGCCCAGCAGCAGCTCCCGCTGTGCTGCTCGCGGCGCCCCGGGGAGGGTGCGTCTGTCTCCCCATGGCAACGGGGAGAGGGATCCAGCTGAAAATGTGCTCATCATTCCCCAGCAAACCCACGGAGTGAGAGCACGCACAGCGCGAGGCCGTGGGTGGGTGAGGACGGATCTGCCCAGTGGGATCGGGGATTGGTACCTGGGCCCTTTCCAAGCAGCGCCGCTCCGGGCTCTGGATCGCACCACCGAAATGCTGGATTTTCTGCACACGCAGAGCTCTTCTTGCCTCAGGGCTTGTGCAGCACAGATTTTGGACGTGGTGGATGAAGAACAGTCTCGTGTCTGCCTTGTCTGCTGGTCCTGCTTCTTATTTCAGCGGCTTGCACTTTCTGATTGTTGCATGTTTACCTGGCACCTCTCACCCCACAGACTGCTGGAGATGAACTCTTCTGTTGTCCCACAAGTGCAAGGACAGGGGAAAGGGATGGGTGGATCTTTTTTCCATAGAGTATAGGATCCTGGCTGAAGTCAGACCCCTCCTTGACACAGTGTAATGAGCTTTAGGGAGCTCTTCTAAATCCTGGTCTAGGACCTGCCCTGTAAATACACAACACACAAATGAGAGTGGTCATTCACATATAGGCTACAGAGGTGAAATTTCGATCCTAAAGCTGAGATGATCACACAAAACCACTGGCATAAATCACATTTTTGACCCACGAACTTCTCTGGAGACCCTTTCCAGCTACAGACCTTGCTATTATAATTTGTGCCTTCACTGTTGCAAGGCCAGGCTCCTTCACTGTGCTCGGTGTGGTGTCAAGACACAAGCAACCCCATTTACTCAGGCTGGTGCAGACCCTGACACAAAGCTTCTCAGCAATATCTGTTGCTGGGTTTTTTGTCCCTGAGCACATTAACTTTGTAGGAAGCAGGGTTTTGGAGTTTTTTCGGCCAAATAGCCCCTGTTTTGGAGGTATTAGTTCTTCAGTTTGATGGAGAAGGAGCCTTCCTCCCTTCAGCAGACACACCCTGGGATGCTGAGTGTGTTTGGGGCCGCCTGCCCAAGCAGACCCTGGAGCTGTGGAGAAGCCCTGTCTTCCTACACGGCCTTTTGGTGTGAGAAGTGGAATATCAGAGCTGGCTTTTGGAAGGCAATGTGGGCTCTCTCCAAGGTGTTCCTGACTGGACAGCTCTTTTTGGGGGGAAAAATCCACGAGTGGGACTGGAGGAGAAATCCTCCGCCTGATCCTGCATTTCCCAGGAGCTGGTGAGAACCCATGGAACTGTTAATATTTAAACTGTTGACACAGTGCCCGATGGAGGCAGCTGCTTCAGCAGCACCCTCCTTTGGAGAAATCTATGGTCCGGGGGAAAGCTGCAGGATCCAAACCAAAGTGCCAGCATGGAACACCGAGGCTCCCCCAAACCAGGCGCTGGGGCTGCAGCTGGGTCGAGTTGGCGACTTCTGCTCTCCAGGCTGACAGTGGCTTGCAAAGATTTTGCAGCAGAGTCTGTCGAATGACACTTCACAAGACAACTGGCTGGATAATGTTTGCTGTTCCTCCCCCCCCCCCCTTCAAAAATCTGCATTTCGTCAAAAAAACTGTAAAAAAAAGTCTAGTTGTGGTGATTCAAATGAAACGCTCTTCAGCTGCATTGAAATAACAGACTTTATTTCATCTTAGTATCAACTCTGCTCTCAATTTTTCTCTTTCTGAATTTCCATCCTTCTGACTTTGCCTGCCTGAAATTAGACAATGAAAATGGTGTTGGTACAGATAAAAGCATAATTTATTCTTGAAGACAAAATGCTCTGAAGACATACCAACAAAAAATGAAATCTTTTTGACATCGAAGATTTCAGGTACAATAAAGATATCACTTCGAAATTTCCAAATTACTTTTCCTTTCTTTTTAGAATCTCTATTCTCTCCCATATTGAAGAGGCCTTATATTTGCTTTAATGCATGACAGCTTGCAGAGCAATGCACGAAACTCTGCCTTGTTGCTCCCTTCCAAACTTTTGGAGGTGGGTCTGCAGTGGCATTTCCTGCAAATGGAGTTAGAAGAGTTTGTACTGACATTCTTAGGTGCTGTTATACAAAGTGATCTTGAGGATTTCTTCTTCCCAGCCTCAAGAGAATTTCCAGGATACACCAATCTGAATATGCTTTAATGTTCTTACAACCTCTGCATGTCACTTTGGCTATTATTATTATTGTGCAACTTAAATGCCCAAACCATTGAAAAGTCAGAGGAACTTGGATGCTTTCATCACTTAAGGGTTTGTGAAAATGTGGAGCTCTATCACTGTTTGGATAGTCAGTAAGTTTCCTAGCACCATTAATGATAATTAATAATTGCCCTTTGCTGTTTCTGTTGGGGAGCAAAGTCTCTTTAGCTTTCATCTCTGATTCTGGGGAGGATGAGACCCTCAAGAGTTTGGACATCCAAGACTGAGGACCAGACGTCCAACTCCCATGTCAGGTTTCAAATATCTCCACCTTTAAGCAAACGTGGAGCCAGTGCTTCCTGCTGATCCCATGTTTGCTTAAAGCTGAAGTTTTAGAGGGAAGAAAGAGGCAAGGAGAGAGGGCAGTGATGCTCCAGGGCTTCCCCACTGCTGGGGCTGCAACTGCGGCCTGTGAGCTCAGCAGGGCTTCGGGGCTTTTAGAGACAAGAACTGTCCCAATGGCTGGTAAGGAGAGAGAAAAGTTGAATTGGCATATTTGAAGGAAAGAATAAAATGGTTTTGTGTTATATATAGACTTCAGTGGAAAAAAAAATTAAAATTTAAAGACAAAAAAAAGAAACCTTCCTCCCCATTACCTGCCAAATACCACGTAGTTGGTTTGCTGAGCAGGTGGTGACTTCAGCCAGCGCTGAAGAGGGGAGCAAGGATTGGATTTCACATCTTGGGTACTGAATGCAGTTACTAACATGATTTTTATCCTTGACTTTTCATCCAGCAGCCACACTGATCCCACTGGCAGCAGGTCCCAGCTCAGAAGAGCTCTAGACACCAGAATGCCCAGCTAGAGCACGTCAGGCAGTGTCCATATTCCTGTTTTCCTGCCTGAGGGTGGGGGAGACAGCACCTCTCTGCCTCGGGGGTGCGAGGATGGCCCCATCAGTAGCAAGCACACTCCCAGCATCCCACCAGCATCCCTGTACTCGTTTGTCCTGTATTTCTAATCCTCACGTTTCTGCTCACGGTGCAGAGCCACAGAGGTGTGGAGCAGTGTTGGGTTACACTGTGTGGTGACAGAGAGATAAGCCCAGGAGGCCAGAGAGACAGCCTCTTTCCTGGGCCCGGAGGTGACCCTGGGACTGTATCCAGGACACCAGGGATGGGCGGAGAGTGGTTTGTGGCTTGTGGACAAAGCTGGAGCTGTGAGAAGTGAAGATTGCAGTTTGTGACCTTACAGGGTATTGTTTACCTGTTCCCATAACAGGCAATGTCTGTGCACTGCCCCAGGTGATAGGGAGACACTGTGGGGAACATCTTTCCTGTTTCCATGATGTTATATCCTGTTCTGTGGGGGTATTTAGGGAATTGGGACTGCGCAATAAATGGGGATTTTGTCTTTGACTTTGCACCTGAAGGAGTGCGGAGTTATTGCCCATGCGTGATTACTGCAGAGCAGACTGAGCTGGAGAACAGAGCCTGGGTGGGGAAAAGTGGGGACTTTGGGCTGCTAACATCACTTTGCACCCCAGGGAAGTGGGGATTCAAGGCCAGCTCCCCCCTTTCACTGCCATCATCATTGACCACCATCCCCTCCCTGCCAGCATCCCTCATGTCCCCACAGTCCCTCGGTGGGTGACACCTCAGCTCGACAGAGTCCCCCCCTCCCCTGGCTGGACAGGCAGCCTGATTTGCACATCTAAAGACCTCTAGATGGCCTTTTAATCTTTTGAAAATTAATTTGGGAGCTTAAGTCTGATCATCAAATACCTCCATACCTTGCTGGAAGTGCATCAGTCATTTCTGAAAATGGTCCTGTCTGGTTCACTTTTGTTCAGCATGGCAAAGCTTATGTATTGAGTATTACCTTGCTTTTGGAAATAGGACTGAAGAGTCCTCAAAAATGATGAATTTCTGATCTTTGTTCCTCAGAGTTAGGGTAAGTCACTCACCTTGTGGTGGAAAAACAAGACTGGGAATTTATTCTGATTTCCCCTCTGCTCTAGGCAGTGTCATGCAGCTTGAGCATATTCGAGCTCTTGGTTCAAGCCAGCAGAACGCCTGGGCACACAGAAACCTTTGCTTAGGTCTTAGCAAAGTCCTTTGGACACACATTTCAGATGGCATTAACACAACTGTGTTTAAAGTTCAGGGCAAGTTTGAGTCCTCGCTATGGCAAGGTACAGACTTGGCCTAAAGACAGTGCCTTGAAAATGGAAACACATAGAACATTCAAACCAGCAGAGAAGGAGTTGATTGTTTCACCTTCAAAGGCTGTATTTTATAAGTGTTAACCTTTGTTCTGGGTAGGGGAAAAAAAAGCACAAACCCAAAAGCCCAAGAAAGATTCCTAACCAGTTAATAACCAACAGTGTTCAAGTACATTTATGTCCACATACAGCATTTGTTAAAAAAGGAAATTTTTTTTTGTGTTTTAACACCTTTTTTCAAAAAAAAAAAAAAAGAAAAAAAGAGAATAAATTAATGTACACATTACATTATTTTGGCACTGGTATGGACCATTTTTAAAAACATTTGCTGTTAGTATTTATAATGTTTGTACAAAACTGTAAACTCTTTTCAAGTTTGTTGGTTTTTTTCCACTTTCGTTCATCATCACCTTTCAAAAACTGTCACTACAGGAACGGAAACATCCCAAACAAAACCCCGAAAGAAAATCAAGGCGACTCTCCTTGCCCCTCTCCACCCTTCCCCCTGCCCTCCTACCCCCTGTCCCTAAAAGAAGGCGAAGGAGACAGTTTTTGAAAGCACCTGGCAGCGATTGGTGACCACGTCCTTCCCAGAGCCCTCCTGGCTGCCGTGGGCTCCGGCACCGCTCCCATGGACACAGCAGAAAGTGCCACCCACCAGTCACACCTTCCCACCTCTAGAGTAGACAAAGATGGCTCTTTAGGTCATTTTATTTTATTTCTTTGTTGGTTTTTTCCCCCTTTTTTTTTTTTTGTGTTTTTCTTACAAAAATTTCTACATCTAAATCACTTTGCTAGAAACATTATTTTTCCTTCCTTTTTTTTTTTACATTGGTTAAAGCAGAATCTGCTTTTGTGAAAAAAGACAAGGATCAAGGTCTTATTTCATGCAGAAAATGCAAATTAAAGATCATAAAAATGGGTGGTTTGTTCTGGGTTGGTTTTTTTCTGTTGGTGTTGGTTTTTTTTTCTTTTTTTTTCTTTTTTTTTTATAACGCTGTACAGGATGCAACGCAGCCACTCCGAGTATGCTAAGATGGTTCACAGCAGTCCCTTTGATAGCACACATTGACACTGACACTGATCCTCCTGTCCTCTTGCCGCTGTTGTTCAGCTGTTTGGATTTCAGGCCACACCAATTGTCCCCAGTTAGAGAAGACACTGCGGCTTCTTCGTCTTTGGGAGGGAGATGGATGGGTGCAGCTTGAGAGGATGAGCCACAAATGGAACAGATTTTCCTGGGAAGGATGGCCCAGCCTCGCTTTCACAGCTTTTTGGTGCGACATCCCTGTAGTGAGCCCGCCATGGAAGGGCGCTCGCCCTTCAGGGGCCGGGTTCTCTTTTGGAAGGGGATGTGATTTCGCACAAACACACAATATTATGACATGCCAGGCAACAGGAAAAAAAAATAAAACCCAAAACAACCCACCCCACAGAGCCGACCACAGTCCTGCCACCAGGGTCATGTGTATTTGATAGAGGTTGGGATGTTTCTGGTTAAGTCCTGAGGCTTTCCTTTATCCTTAGTTTTTCCATTTTCTCCTCTAGCACCTGGCTACTCATCCTCCCAGATGTTAGAAACCCTTCTCGGGGAGAACTGCTGAATCTTTCTAGGGGTTTGCTCACTCAGAATCTTCCCTTTTGGCCTGCCAAGCACATTGGCCCCAGCCCAGAGAAGCTGTCAGACCCCGGCAGGATTTCAAGGAGATGTGCAGTTGTCAGGTCTGCTCCTGTGCTCAGACCTGAGCAAGACACGGGGCTTTGCTGGGCTGGGACCGTGTGCGTTTAATCTCTGCTTTGCCCATCCCTTTCTTGCTTCAGTGCAATTGAAATGGGAGAGGGAAGGGTTGCCAGTTCCCTTGCTGACCTTCCTAGCCTTGGCAGGGGCTGAAACTCAAGGAATTGTGCCGGTCTCTGCTTGTGAGACGCTCTGGGACACGTCCTCTCTTCTCTCGTCCTCAAAAGTCAAGGGGCACGAGGGTGACAAGATCTCTAACAAAAACCTGAAAGCTGCACTAGCAGAAGACCTATTCCTGCTCAAAGCAGCCCCCCTGGGTCCCCAGATGTCCCTGAGGCAGGTAGCACAGTGGTCCCCAGACTTTCAGGTTCTGTGGGACACTGTCTCCGGAGAAAAGAGGTTAAAGCATCACCAGTTATGCCAGCACCAGCTCTCTCACAGGGTGCAGCCCCTCTTTGGGCTCCCACCTGACATGTCATGATACTGTGCAGCAGGACTTCCCTGTTTGCCTCTGCACTCACCACTGAGACCCTCTGGGAGTGGCCATTGCCTTGGCAGGGCTTGGTGCTGCTCCAGTACAGGCTGCACAGCCCTGGCCACAGCCAGGGGACGGTGGTGAGGGAGAAAAGCCCAGCCAAACGCACCATCCCCTACAGGTGAAACGGTTGGACTCCCTTAAGGCCAGAGTCAAGACAAGCAAGTTCATCCCAGTGTGGAGCAGAGCATCTGTCAGTGCAGAGGCAGTGCCAGCTCCCTTCTCTGCAGGCAAGGGATCAGCCACAGAGAGAAAAGCCTCTGCTAACCTGAGACAGGCTGTTCCTGATGCTGCAAACCCGGCCATTGCCCTTGTCCGAGTCCCCGGGGGGCATCGGCATCACAACAAAGGCAATCACAGTTTCCTTCCTTGCTGGCCTGGCTTCTCCCAGCCCGTGGATCCCCAAACCCTCCCTGCCAGGCTCAGCAGCACCAGGGCTGTCTGTGCTGCTGGGCACCGTGAGCCACATGATGGCACATCCAGCAAAGCACACGGTGGTCAAGGCATGTCCAGAGGGCTGGGAAAGCCAAGGAAAAGATCTTTGGCCTTCATGCCTGGACACTGTCCGTCAGACACCCAGCAAGGTTCCCAAAAAAACATGGACCCAGCATCTAATTAAGTAAAACAATTAACTCTGGTGCTTCCCCACATCAGAGCACTGAGAGCTGGGAGGCATTAGGCTTCACAGAAGGCGAACCAACACAGCTCTACTGTTTAAAACACATACTGGAAGAGAAATTGCCATCCCCTTCAGAAAAATAATGTTACTCACTGCTATACTGTTTCATCCTTTCTGGGGGAAAAGTCTGCCAGCATAAATGCCAAGCTCAGCCTGTGCAAATGATAAAATGTGCATCCCTGGATCATAAATGGGTCTATCACATCTCCTCTCCTCACTTTGTCATACATATACTCGGTATTATTCAGTGAGTGCTTGCTGCCCCTGGCACTGGCAAGTTCTGGCTGTCGTAGATGGGAGCAGACAGCCCCTGGCACGGAGGTGAGGAGGGGAGCTTTGGGATGCTGTGGGTCCAGAGGTGACACTCCCAGATTCTGGGAGCAAGGGACTGCACTTTGTGGCAGAGCACAGTGCAGTGCAGGAGCTCGTGCTCACACGATTCCCCATTGTTTTGTCTCAGTGAAGCACCTGCCCTTGGCTCCCCACTCGTCCTGGTGGCCTGGCCATCAGCAGAAAGGGCTGAGGTGGGGCTCTGGGGCTGCCCCACACTGATGCACTCCAGCCTTTCTGCTGAAGAATGGCCTTTCCTAAGAGGATTGAGACTCCCCTTAGGTCTGCCTTCCACACAGAGTGTTGGCTTGCTTTGTTTTTGTCCTTTTAGTCTTGCTGCAATAACACAAACAACAGGACATTTATTGGCCCAGCTGCAGAGAAGCCACACTTCTGCCCCATGGAGACAAGACCGTCCTCTGTTTTTCCAAAGCACTAAACACAAGACAGGCAATTTCTCACCCTGCTTTTTGCCCAGGATTGTAACGCAGAGGGTTACCCGTATGTCTCAGACCCACCAGCACCATCATCCCACTTGGCACTCCCCATCACTCATTTCTGCTAACGTGGAAACCATGTGAGCCTCGGTTCACATTCAAACACTGCCCTACACTTGAGCCCGCTCATTTGTACTTCTGACCTTCTGTACTTCTGCTGAAGGATTTGTCTCTGCAAGGACAATGGCCACTCTAACAGATAAGCTTAACACGAGGTCCCTGTTCGCATTCTCTTCCATATTCATCCTTCACAGACAGTCCTGAACCCACAGGTAAGGTTATACTGAATTGCAAAGGGCCTTAAGATAAATCTTTTCACGTGGAGCCCTTGCTTTGTACATCTTCTGAGCACCTGGGCACATCCTAGCACTTGTCACCCCCGACTAAAACACAGGGAGGAAGCCACAGCATTATCAAAAACTTCTCAAAGACAGCTCAGGCTCCCACTGCCTCTACTCCATCTGCATTACCTCATTTATCCAAGTGATAGCTGATATCATCCTCCTTACTACACCTCAAGCTACAGTAAGGCATGATGCAGGCTGGCTCTGGGAGGAGACCCTGTGCACAAGAGATTGGGATTTATTTAACGCACAGCCTCCTCCCGCTGGCCTCAGGGGTGGTGGGACCAAACACAGAAAAGTTACTTACATAGCATCACTTCCACCTCTACTGCCCACCTCTTCTGTGCTGCGCTCGGAGGTGGATCAGGGAGCCAGCCCCAAGGTCACCATCCCAGCACCTCTGTGCAGGCACAGGAACAGCTCTGCCCTCCAGTCCTGTGGGAAAAGCCTGGGGAAATGGTTATAGCAGCCTGAAGGTCAGTGCTTCTTTATTATACTTGTCACCTTTCAGCTGTTCTTTACTTCCGAATGTACAGAACCATTTTTATTTGGTTTACATCAAGACATTAGAAATCAAACAA
>VZTE01004627.1:995114-1010816 GCA_013397775.1 Eulacestoma nigropectus
CATCCCACCCTGCTTGGTAAGCCCAGTCTCCTCTCCAAGAAAGCATTTGGTAACCAGCAGGACGTTTCTTGCCTCCTTGTCTCTGCTTTGACACCAGGGTAGGGCTCAGCCGTGCCCCAGCCTGGCACAGCCGCCACTCCCCCGCACATCTCAGCCCAGCTCCTGCAACTTTGTCTGGATGCAACTGATTGTCCCTTCCCCTGGGGACTGAGCTCTGCTGATGGCCACGCACCCTGAGTCTCCCTCTTTTCCCTACTCCTGACTCCCTGTCCCCCAGAGAGCACCAGGGGCTGCTGCCGTGGCTGGGCTTCCTGGAGTGCTGCCTGCAGCTGTACCCAGCCTGTCTGACTCAGGGATGTCCCCAGTGCTCCAGCCCCTGCAAACCCGTTGTATTGCACAGATATTTTCAAAAGCTCTCTCCTGTTTGCTCTGTTTCTGGAATTACAGCTCTCTCCCACCAATCACCTTTCCCTCAACCCATCCTCTCCATCAGGATTCCAGTAACCACCTTCCCTAAAGCCGCTGTCCTTTGGTCTGCAGCTCCAGGGGCTTCTCTTCTGTCTGAAAACAGCTCAGAGATTTAAACCCCTTCCTCCTCCCCACAATAAAGAAAACAAAACCAGCTCCCTTCCCCACCCCTTATCTCCTCCTGCCAGAGCCTCTGGAGCAGATCTGGTCAAACAGACCGGCCAGATCAGTTCTCTTCCTGGCTCTGTTTCTGGGAAGCGGATGTGCTGTCCATTGGACAGAGGAAGCGCCAAGCCTTGGCAGGTTCCCTGCTTATTTGCAAGACATAAGCTGCTGGCGTGGTGTCAGATGTGCATGCAAGAAAGTTGGATGCCAGTTAAAACCTACAGTCCTGTTTGTTTCATGCACTGTGAACTTATCCTATATACACTACTGGCTGGTTTATGCTCGAAGACGTGAATGTAAAGGTTTAAGTTTTCCTTTTACCTCAGTAACCAAAGCTTTTCTTTCACCCATGGAATAGTAGGGGTTTGCTAGCAGGGCTCCTATTTCCCTCTTCTGCACTGTCTCTCGTTGTCTTTCCATTTCTCAATACTCAAGGCGAAGGGGGGGATAGGAAGGGGACAGGTAGAATTACAGTCCCAAGGTCCCAGTCACTAAAGGTCCCTGAGTGACAGCACTATACAGTATCAGAAAATGAAGCAACAGAGTTGTGTTGGCCATGTATGTCCTGAGAGAGATTTCATTTCTATTTCTGCTCTTCCTTCTCCTCTTCCACATGCCTTCCTTAGGCCATTACACGTGGAAAAGGTACAAAACGTTCTCCCCCAGCCCGGCTCCCTCAGGCAGCCCGGAACATCCCTCATGTTCACAAGCTAAAAAACACAGTCCAGCAAGCAGCAATCTTGCTCCAAGCTGCCAACAAACCCTGCCCTGAGCACTGCCTTCTGCACCACTGCAGCAAAAGCCAGAAGCAGCTCCACTTCGGAAAAGCACTCACAAACCCTTTCCTCCCGCTTGCCCCTTTGTGAAGAAGAGGAGGGCAGCAGTGGGCACGCAAGATGCAGCATGGAAATCCCCTCCGCCTTTCTGGTAGCACTCATGCTTTTGATGGCTTGAAACCTCTGAGCCTTGAGTATCATTAAAATGCCGTGTTTTTCCTTCACTGTCTCCTTCCTGGATTGCTGGAGCTCAAAACAAGACCGGGGTTTGTTGCCTTCCTTAGGGGTGGACGCAGACAGCTGAGGAGGGAGGACATGGAGGTGCCACCTCACTTTGGGAGGAGAGCATTTCTAAAGGCCTTCAGCATCCTTCCCTCACATTTCCTATTACTCATCCCACTCCCAGGACACTCTGTTGTTCCCCAGCACTCTGCCCCATCATCAGCAAGTGTAAGGCAGCTCCTGAACTGTGACAAGTCCTGACCCCACACTCTTTGGCAAAGATTATTGTGTTGGACCCGAAAGTCCAGGAGTCTGGATGTAGTGGCTCCGTGAAGCAACACTGACCTGGTAATACCAAGTTAGAAACATTCAAAGAGAGAAACTAGGATGACTCCTGATGAGAAAGAGAACCCAGCCAACAGAGAACCGAGGCCACAGCAAAGGAGTCTGGCTCCCAGACCCAGCAGGCAAAGAAATCAGCTAAGCAGTGCTTTTTCCCTGGAAAGCTTTTGGATTGTCACTGGGCTCAATCTCAGATTGAAGCCTCAAATATTAAACTCAGCCTCCCCACGCCTGATCCCCAGTTTCTGGAGGCTGTACCTGCAGGGCACCGGTCACTCAGGACCCCACCCCGTGTGGGGTTCAGCACCTGAGAAGCAAAGAGCATCGGTGGGGTTTGCATCATCTGTGTGCTGCTGCCCCTGCCAGCCTTTGGGGCCAGCTCAGAGAGCTCTCAGGTGCCTAAGTCATGCCACACATTTGTCAGGCTTTTACTACAACTAGCAGATTACTGGAGTTCCTGAATCATCTCCCTCAGCTTCAGAATTTCTCACCACACAGCCATTTGTTTTCCCTCCAGTCTTAATAGGTTTCTTATAACTGCCTCTTTTTCTCCCCACTTTTATCGTCCTGATCACCCTTTACATGATCACATCTATAAAGGGTAAGTGTTCAGATATTTTATTTAATCATCAATCACCCGGTTAGGCTCCCCTTGAAAACTGGACTTGCTGATAGGCAGTCTCCATGTGGGAACTGCAGTCATGGCATGCTTATATCCACCGACATTACGCTGCTGCTGTCATAAAACACAACTTTGTGACTCTCATTAAAGCATTTAGAAGATATTTCTGGATAGAATCACACTAGGGAGTGTAACTTTCTCCACTGGCCAAGCTTGAACTTCCTGTTTATCAGGTAGACAGGACTACCTGGTCCTCCAGTCACTATCCAGACTCTTATGCCTATACAGACCCACACAGACCATGAACTGCAGCAGTTTGGGGAAAACCCATCCCAACAGCATTGCTCTCAGATGGGGAAACCAGCAGGAGACTGTTCTGCAGGGCAGGGGAGAATCTAAGTCTGATTTAACAATTGTGCTAAAACCTTGGTGAGTCCAGGGAGGCCTGGACCAAATGTGTGCATGCATGAACGTGAGAGAGGGAGACAGACATGGGGTGATGGGGAAAGGGGGATGCTCTACTCTTATGCTTCAGATTCTGCATAAGCCACATGACTGATATAAAAATAACAATAATTACTCTGATGAGGCCTGATCTTGCTTCAGCCAAGTCCAGGCAAAACTTTCCCTGACTTCAGGGTTACTAGGTCAGGCCTGTAGTGATTCACATTTTCATAGTACTGTACAGACATAAATTAGTGAATGAAAGATGTGCATCAGGTTCATCTGCCACCTGAAAAACAGGAGTTTCCCGGGTTTCAGAGGGTCGCTCTGCTCTCCCATGCAATGGGAATCAAGGAAAAGGGAGCAGAATGCTCGTAGGAAAATAAAAGGATGGTTGGATAAAGAGCAATGTGGGTGTCTGTGGGTCTGACAGGAAAAAAACTCCATCAGGTAAGAACAAGGTTCTCATCATTACTCCAGGAATGGCAGAATGACCCTAGGGTTAAAGTTTTGCACTTGTGAATTTAACATTTTCATGGCTTTTATCAATATTATAAGGGAGATTATCAATCAGTGATTGCCAAAGTGGCCAATAATTCAGTGATTTTCCTGAAAGTCACTGGCTCCTTTGGAAAAAGCTGGCCTTGCTGTCCAAGGCCAAGTTCCCCTCCTGTACCTTCCTAAGGAATGCCTGTGGATGGAAGCTGCTGGAGACTCAGGGGCATCCACAAGCACCAAGCTCAGCATTTTCACTGCAACCTCCACCCTGCCCAGCCTTTGGAGACCATCATCTTCCAGCGGGACGATGCTCCGTGGAACTCTACCTCATCCTCAGCTTCATTATCTGCAAGGAATGGCACAGGGTGCTTTCCTCTACACTCTGCATGTCTTAACAGACACCAAGCAAGGCCTGGTAGAAGCACTACAGATCAGAGGCTGCCAGCCCACCATTCGCTTCTGAACTTCTTAGGAAAGGGGATCGTTATCACTTCCCTATTTTTTTCACCCTGAAACGTAACAAAGTTAAATGACATCCAGCCTTTCCTGCGCCTTGATGTAGGCTATGGTCACTCACAGGGCTGGAGTGTGGATCCATTGTCTGGCACAAGGAACAGGGAGAGGGGGGAAGGGTTAAGCTTTTAGAGTCCTGCAACTGCTTTTCTCTCCAGACTCCCGTTAAAAAGATGCAGGGTGGGAATAAATAGGAACAACCCCTCCTTTGAGGACTGAATCAGCTTAGTCTCCTGGAGATCAGATGCCAGCAGCGAACAGCAGCACTGTCCTATTGCTGATCCCCAAAGCCCTCTCTTCCCTCAGCAAGTGCCAATTTGCACACTCTGCCTCCCCAGCTCCACCTCTGGAGCTGGGACCTCGACCTCCAACCTGGTGAAGCTGCAATGAGCAAACAAACCCCTGCTATTCCACCCCCCCCTCAAAACACACTGCCAGTTAAATGTCATCTGTGTTCTCTTTCTACAAAAGATATTACAAAACCCCCCTCCCCAGCCCCCCTCCCCAGAAAACATGCTTGCACACACACATCCATGGACACACGTGCCCACACACACACACGGATGCTCCACACACGCACATTCACACAGGAAAAACAGCTTGCAAACTCCTGAAGGTGGAAAAAGGCATCTTGCAAATGTGCCTTGGTTTTGATAAAGTTCCCTCCTCCCCCCCTCCCATAACCCCACGTTGCCCCTTCCCTCCCAAATAATTGCCTCGTCCTCCCCCCCTTCCCAGCTCTTACAAAATAAATATTCTTTTTATTTGTTGGTTTAAAAGATTCTTTTAGGCTTGTAAG
This sequence comes from Eulacestoma nigropectus, assembly GCA_013397775.1. Classification (NCBI taxonomy): domain Eukaryota; kingdom Metazoa; phylum Chordata; class Aves; order Passeriformes; genus Eulacestoma; species Eulacestoma nigropectus. The sequence goes on from VZTE01004627.1 coordinate 999,964, forward strand.
CAAGAGAGAGGGAGAGAGAGAAAAAGAAAAGAAAAATCTCATAGAATGAGAATGAAACCCCATTATCTCATGAATCCATGAAAGAATAAACATGAGGGGGTTAAGAGCAGAGACAGAAGAAAGATTAAAAAATATATAATAAGACTGAAAAGTGAAAGATGAAGTTCAGTAGTGAAATGGAAGTGAGGATAGAGCATTAGTGAGCACAGCCAAAGATAACCTATCGCCCCCACCAGTTTTTGACTCAATTTCTTTAAATCTCCCCCCTCTTTTTTTTTTTTTTAACTTTTCTTGGTTTTAGGGGTTTTTTTGTGTGTTTTTTCTCTTTTTTCTGTCTTTTTTCCTTTTTTTTTCTTTCCTTTTTTTTTTGTCTTTGTTGTTTTTGTTGTTTTTTTTTTTTTTTACAATGGTTTAAGTCCTTCAGCAGGAAACCAAAATCAAGACGAACACATCCCTCCCTGAAACCAAACCCCCTCCCGTACCTCTCTCTCCCTTTACCCCACCCCACACTCCGTGGTTCTACATGTGCTGAAAAGAGAAGAGTAAGCTTAGAATAAATCTAATGAACCATAGGAATAAATGACAATGATAGTAAAGAGTAAAACCCAAACCCAAAAGACCACAACACTCCTGTGTTGTCATTGTCTGAGTGTCTGTCCCTATTATCTCTCTCGGAGGCCGCAGGCATCAATTTACATAGTACAACCAGTAAACAAGGTTGAAGAATCCAAAAGTGATTGGAAAAATGATCCGTGACCACTTGTCAATGGTGCTGACGTCTGTCAGGTCTGGGATTTTGAGCTTCAGCTTGGACGACCGCCGGCGCAGGCGGCAGTTGGCGCGGTTGCGGGCGGCGGCGTGGTGGGTCAGCGGGACGTGGCGGTCCAGGGTCGGGTGGTGGCCAAAGCCATCCCGAGAGGCCAGCGGCTTGCGGAACTGGATTCCTGAGCCTTCGAAGGACATGACAGAGTTTCGAGAGTCGCCCACGCTGCTCATCATGTCCGTGGCCAGCAGCTCGTTGTTCATCTCCAGAGTGCTGAGGAGGATGTTACCGTAAGGGTCAACCTGGAATGGGGAACACAGACATAGAGGTAGTGGGGTGTCCTAGGCAGGATGCACACTCCATTAGGGGCGATTCTGAACAGATTTCTGGGTAACAATACTGTTGGAAATGACATAACTCTTAAAATTTTTGAATTAACTTTAATCTTGGGTTGGTTCGCCTTTGCCAAGGGGGAGGGAAATGGAGGTTTCTCTTCAAAAGACTTTGTTCACCAAAGGTTTGAGTTTCACTGGGTGAGGCCTTAAGCAACAAAAAGAAGATTTCTAGACTCTAAGAGTTTACCATCTACAGGCTGGGAGTAGCCAGAAGATACAGAGGAGATAAAGAGACATTAACAAATATTAACCCCCTGGCAGGGTTGGAGATACCCAGTCTGGGAAAAGATTGGTAAGAGAGCCAAAAAATGAGGACCAAAAATAGCATTAAAGGTGAAGGGATCAATAACCAATAGGAGATCAAATACTAAGAATTGTGTAATGCAGAACCAATTAATGAAAATTTCTTTGTTTTTTTTTTTAATATATAAATATGTGAAAATTCTGGTAAAGAATCACGTGTGGTTGCAATGATTTCCACTGTACATCCTGGCCAGAATAAAGTAACGCCTGACTCATTAATAGTTAAAAGACGGTGTTGGAGAGTTTCTTTTTTTCCCCAGAGTTTGGCGACAATACCCCTGATGGGGTCATTTGTGAGCTCTGACCATGCTGCATTTGAGGGTTGCCCACTGCTGCTGGGGTAGAAGGAGCAGACACCTGTGCTTGCAGCCAACTTTTGAGAGGGGGAAGTGTGATTCTGCCAACACAGGAGGACCAAAAGCCACAGAGGGACTTTTGGGTACACCTGCCCCACGCAAGAGGAGGGTCCTGACAAGACTGGTTTGAGGATGATGACAAAATGATCAAGGCGGAAAAATTCCCAGTAATCACCAGACAAAGGAAACTGGGGTTCATCTCTCGCAATGAGCACAAAGGCTGCTCCTCAGCTCACCCGGTGGACAGCCTGAATCCTCCTGCCACAATGAAAGGAGAGGACAAACCTGCTCTCTCACCCTCTTCTCCTCGTAGCGGTGGCGCTCGTTGTTGGCCTTGCTGATGCGCTCACTCTGCTTCTTCTGCTGCCGGGGCCCTCGCCCGAAGAATATGTAGTTGACAAAAGCATATTCCAGGAGTGCCAGGAACACGAAGACGAAGCAGCCCATGAGATAAACATCGATAGCCTTGACGTAGGGGATCTTGGGCAGAGTCTCCCGCAGGTGGGTGTTGATGGTTGTCATGGTAAGCACCGTGGTGACCCCTGGGAGGAGAGGGCAGGTGCTCTGTTACCAGTGTGGGATGGTTTCCTGAGATGCCATTCTCAGCTCCCACATCCCTCCTTCCCAGCTGGACAGCCTCAGGAGGGATGGGAGCAGTGCAGCTGGGAAGGAAATTGTCATTACTCTAAGCCCACGGGCCCAGTACAAATCACTGCAGAAAATGAACCAGCAGCAAACAGTGGGAGAAAATATCTAAGTGTCATCAGCATGATGGGGATCAGCATCCTGTGGACCTTGTTTCTTTAAGTCCCCCTGATCTTCCCTCTTTCTCTCATTGTGGTAGGAAATACTCAATTTTGGTCTTTTTTACCCTCTTCTCCTCCTTTTTTTCTCCTTCATGAACTCATCAGGCTCCACTGTGTGCTACTGAATGCCTCAGCATCCTCGGCAGGAGTTTACGTGTCTTTCCAATGCCATGAATTGGAGAAAGAGTGAAGAGATTTCCTCTTCATGGCACTCTTTTTTTTAAGGAGAAGCCTCGTAGGCTTCTGTCCTTGACCCCATCAGTTCCCACCTTCCTCTCACCACCTTTATCATTCATTACATCAATTATCACTTGTACACATTCCTCCCATGGTTCTCACACTCTCCTTTTTAGGCCTCCTCACATTTCTTGCATCTCAAATAAGCATTTTGCGAACACTTTTGTTCCCATCTACTCAGTTCCAAAAGCCTGATTCACTATGATTACTCTCGCTTCGGTCCTCTTCTTCAGCTTCTTCTCAGACTCTTCCCTTCTCTGGACTGTCAGAGTGCCCTCAGACCTGCCTCTTTGACAGTCTTCTGCCAGCTCCAAAAAGACGGCAATGAGCCTTCTTACTTCTTTTGGGGGTGGTAACTCTTCCTCTTCAACCTAGTCTTCCTCTGCTTCTCCAGCTGTTCTCACTACCTCGTTGATCTTCTTTTCTCCTTTTTCCTCCTCATCTCTCTGTTGGCAGCTCTAATAGTCTCCATGACCTTAATTTGCTCCTGTGGTTTCAGCCCCACCCCTACAGTGATGGCTCTCAAAGCCCTCTGTGCACCCTGAACCCCTGCTTGTCCTGCTTCCCCTTCACCCTCTCTGTGTCTTTAGTGTCATTCCTGATAAAAGACTGAAAGAACTATTAGCCTTCAGTTGGATAAACAGAAGGGAGATATATTTATATACACACAACACGGTCTATATTTAGGCAGCAGTCTAAATATACAGAAATGTGAGGCAAAGAAAGGGAGAATAGAATGTTCTCCATGTCTCCATTAAGAACTGGACAAATTGCAGTGGAGACTTAGGGCAGAGGCAAAGAGGAGCTTTTTGACAGTGTGAGCAGGTAAATCTGGAGATAAAGTGACCAGAGGAGGCTGTGGAGTTTCTTTTTTTGGAGCTTTTAAGGATAAGTTAGGCAGAGAACTGTCAGGAACAGTTTAGGGAGAGCTGTTGCAGTTCTGATCTACAATGCTTTTCTTCCGTCTTCTCCTTTGAGTCCAGATGTCAGCAGAAATTCAACAGCTGTGCATCTCACCTCCACCCTTCTGCTTGTGCCTTCACAATGTCTGCCACGGTCTCTTTTTCTTCTCTCTCTGATTATGCTCCTGTCAATGCACTTCACCCTTTTAATTTACCAATTTCTTCTTCCTCCCTCCCTATCTCTCTGCTCCAGCCTCTCCAAGCAGGCACAGCCAAATCACCTGTTTTATATTTTTGTTCAACCCACCCCTCCTCTGAGTCCTCTCCTAGAGCTTTCTCCTAGAGCTTTCTCCTAGAGCTACTTGAAGCCCCCAACCTTTGCTGTCAGACCCAGCCTCTACCTGAGCTGCACTGCCTCTCTGAGCCTTGTCCCACTCACAGATCCAGCCCTGCTCCCTCCTTACCTCTCCTATTGCCTCTGAACTTTCCCTCATGTTGCAGAGCCCCATTCTCATATGCCAGCCATCCCCCCTTTCTCCTGTTCCTCCTTCAAAACCCTCATCTGCCATCCACCCCCACTTCCCTTCTGTTGCTTAAAAGGCCTCATTTTTTTCCCCCCTCTTATAGGAAAACACTCCTATTTAGGGGAGCATGTGCCTAAGAAGAACTTGGACTTTAACTGCTGTCCCACATGTGCCTTGGCCATGAAGGCCTGCAACAGCAGGGAGTGTCTGTATGGGGCCTGAACTATCAGGAAAATGGGCAATGCCCCCTCCTTTATTTCTTTCATCTTTTAACCATTCCCATACAACTCTTTGGCCGTCCACCCTCAGCATTAATCACCCAGCTGACCACTCCTGGCACACCCGTTGGCAAAGAAGTGCCCAGATTTCTCTTCTTAAGAAAACCAGTGCAAACCAGAGCGAAGGAACTCATGGCATGTCAGGGTCTCACGTACTTAGGGATATTTACATTTTTGTTTAGAGAGTTTAAGCTCATACCCAGAAAATTTTTGGTAGGACTTTTACTGCTTCAAATAAAACAGACTCCAGTTTGGGAAGTACTAATAACTAACTAATCAACCAAAAAAAAAGTAACTCTTCTGACTGAAAATTTAAAGTTTGTTCTCAGAAAAAAAAATAATGTCCATTTGGGATGACAACTTTGACACACTTGCTTAATTGCTACCTCTTAAAGAAAAGGAGTTTTCTTTGTTACAGCTGATCTCCCTCAAGGAAACACCCTCAAAATATAACGAAAAGGTCCATACCCAGTGCCACTCGTGCAGCAGAAGCATCATAATTGATCCAGAAGGAGACCCAGGACAGGATGGTGATGAGGATGGATGGCATGTAGGTCTGCAGGATGAAGTAACCAATGTTCCTCTTAATCCGGAAACTCAGGGATAAGCGCAGATACGAACCTGCCAATGAGACATTAAAGGAGGATGTGGTTTGAGAGGAGGGCAAGGCTGTATTTGTGCTAAGAGCTTAGGTTAGGAACCGAAATTTTACTTGGAAAATGTTCTCAAGAGGCAGGAATAATGAGAAATCTCCTGTTTTCTGCAGCTGGTTTTGCAGACTCATCAGTTTTTGAAAGGAGTCTCTCCAGAATCTGCTCAGTCGTCCCAGAGTATTAAGAAGAAAGGAAACTCTACATAAGCCACATTCTTATATCAGCCATCGTGGGAGAATGGCTGTTCAGTGCTGGAATTGCTATTATGGTGCCAGCCAATATGATGGAGGCTTACACAGGAGACTTTAACCCTATATCTGGGTGCCACAAGATGATTTTCCGACGTTTCGTGTGCCAGCTCTGCCTGCAAACAGCAATGAAGATCTGAATCATATTTTTCCCATGCTGTTCTAAAAATGGGTTATGGTCAGACTGGGCAAATTCATATGCAAATAGAGTACTGTTAGTTAATCTGAAGGTCTCTTTTTTATTATTTTCAAGTTATTGCAACTTCCTCCTAATCTTTTAGCAAACCTAATGAGGATAGTGAGGACAATAAGTACTTTTACAGTCCTTCCACTGGGGCAGGCTAATTTTGACAGAGACAAAGCATTTTCATTGCCGTGAGACAAAGTCCAAGTCATTCCTCCTTCCCACCTCTGTCCCTTAGGCAACACAGGAGCCTGAAACATGGGTGTAATCCTGGTTGGCAGATAAGGAACAAGAAAAGAACAGTTTGAAACCATCAAGGATGTAGACTGGGACAAAGGAGGTATTGTTCTCTCACCACTATGGGCCACCTGTATGGCTTGAACACAAAATTTCACCAGTCTTTTTTTAACAGGTGGGTGCTGTGCTGTCTTGGCAGTGAACTCCACCTCAGAGCAGCAACCAAAATCCAACCCCCTCCAACTTTCCAACTGGCAGCATCTGAATGGTCCAGGTATTCTCTCCAAATCTTTTTATTGCCATGTGCAGATGGGTTTGCATCGTTTCATAGCCCACTTGCTTCTCAATGGATATATTTTCTCCTTACTATTGCACCTATGTTAGCTTTGAGACCCAGATGTGAACCACATAAAAATTACATGAAGGCTGAGAACCTTCTAAAGGGGTTCTGAGCTCAGTCATTATTTTGACTAAGAGATGGGAACAACTGCAGCAAAGAAAATGATCCTGAAAATCTTTGAAGAGAAGCAGACCAAAAAAAAAAAAAAAAAAAAAAAAAAAAAAAAAAAGAAAAAAGCAAAGCTGGTGGGTGCAGAAGACTCCTTTTTTTTAGAGGAACCCCAAGTTGAAGCCTAGATCCTAAGTTAGTACCTCAGCACCTGAATCAGGGGGCAACCAACTGATCAGCAGCAGGTTTGCCCATTGCATGTATTCACCAGAGACTCACCAGTGGTGAAGACCACTTCCCTGCTGACCAGCCTCTGCTCGATGATGGTGAACTGGGGCAGCTCCAGCACCTCCATCCCCGTGACAGCGGAGTCGTTCCCTTGCCAGAAGAAGACAATGTCATCCACCGTGTAACCATCTGCAGGGAGGAAGGAGCACACAGGGAGAGCTAAGCTGACAAGCTGGACCAGACGACAGCCCCATTTGCACTAAGGTGATCTGGAAAAGGATCCAAAGGAAAGCCCACACCAAGTCTAGCCTCTCCCTGCTGATGAACTTCCCTTCTTCAGCTGAGCTTGGCAATACAGCCCCCAGGAGAAGAGGAAAAATTGGCCGTAACTCCCACTTCTGGCTAGAATTCAGGAGAAAAAAAGGTGAGGCGTGGCCCATCTAGCCCTGACTTGCACTATGTAATCTCCACGGCTGACATGACAGGGACTTGTGCACCAGAAGCCTCTGTCAAATGCACCAAACAGCAGCATTTTGCTTTTTAAAAACTGCCTCCTTTTACCAGGAGGGGGAGACCACACAGTACAGACTGGTGGGACTGGGTAAACAGGGCAGCTCAGTATTAAAAATTCCCAGAGAGGAGAAGATCTACAGCAGCAGTTGAAAAGAAGTTTGAAGATCAGAGCACCTCCCTTTTCTAAGTACTCTCAGTCAAAATTCAGATCCAAGAAGTGAACAGAGTCTGAGGTTGGGGGCTGCTTTTACCAAGTGCTGGCTGAGAAGGGCAGTAATGAGAGAAGGGAGGAAAAGGAATCAGACTCATAATGAATATTCATCCCTTACATTTAATGGGTAATGGATTTGTTAACTCAGCCAAGGGTGCAGCTTCTTGCTTTAACCCCAAGCTGTACGTGCCAGACAGGGCTGCATCGGCTGGAAACGAGACCCCCAAGTGCTCTGGACTCGTGGGGAATGAGGCCCAGGGGATGAAACCGTGAAGCCCCTCACCCACCAGTGCGATGTTCACAGCCCTGCCCTGCTCTTGTGGCAAGGATTCGTCACAACTTGGAAATTAGCAGTGCTTGTGTGTTTTGAAGCCCTTTGGCTGTTGCTGCACAAGGGTGGCCTCGGATTCTAAGTAAAGCTTCACGGGAGCAGTAAGATATTGTGGTACAGCTCAGGGCAAGGCTGCCTTGGGAGCGTGAGCCTCACCTGTGCCCACAGACAGCTCGTGCTCAGCACCTGCACTGCAGCACAGCAGCCTGGCTTAGCCACCCACCCTCGCAGCACAGGCAGCTGGCTGCCCACGCCAGCAAGGCTCACAGCCACTCGGGAGAGTGCCACCAAACCCAGCACCAGGGGAGCAGTGGGATCAGGGCAATGAAGAGCTGTTGAATGCACCACGGAGGAGAAATTCTTCTCCTCCTGCTTTGGGGGCTAAGGGTTACCCCAGCTCAGAGGTGAACCTTTGAGGACAGTGTCATCCTGAAGCTGCTGAGTGGACAAAGGGCTCAGCAGTCTGGTCTGATCTCACAGCTGACCCTGCTTTGAGCTGCAGGCTGGACTAGAGACACCCTGAGGTCTCTTCCAAAACGGAATTATTTGATGACTGTGCAGTCTCCGAGCTCACATCCTGCGCTCTCAGTCATTACTGCGCTTATTCATGGGTGCTAAAATATGAACCCAATCTTCCAAATGCCATGCCCCACCTGCTTCTGATGGAAGCCAGCTCAGCCAGGGCTCCACCTCCTCCCCCAGCTGGCACGTTCCTGCTCCCAGAGCGGTAAAGCCCTCACACCTTCGAGCCCACAGGGTTTCAGGACCCTTGTGTTACCCTCCTCACACCCCAGCTCTGTGCACAGGACCTGGTGTTTGCACCACTCAGCCCCAGGGTTGGAACCAGTGAGAAACATCCGAGTCCCCCCCGCTCCTGCCGGTGGCTGATTCCAGCAGCTCCAACACCCTCACAGCTCAGAAACATTGTGTACGATTTCACATCTGAATTCATCTGGCTCAGACTCGCAGGCTCCCGCGGTTGTTCCGAATTTCTCCGGGGGGTTCCCGAGCCCCTTTCCCCCCCCACGCTCCCCCTCTGCAGAGGTGCACCCAGCCTGTAAACAATTCACCTCTCCACCTCCTTTGCAGTAAACAAACCAGACGGAGCTATTGAGGTTTCTCCCTGCACAACATCTGCTCCAGCCCTTGAACCACTTTCTAACATCTTTCCTCAACCTCTTCCGATTCCTCAGCTCCCTTCCCTAAATTTTGGAACCCGAACATAGACAGAGCCCCTTTCCCCATCTCAGTGACGCGTTCAGAGGCCAATCAGTTCGGAGCTCTGACTCACGGCTCCCCTGGTTTATATAACAGGGCTCGCTCCAGCCCTTTCTGCCAGAGCCACAGAACCTCCAGCCGTGGTGCCCGGGGCTGCCACTCCTTCCTCACCTCCCCGTGTGGGTCCAGGCCCCTCGGGACGGCCCCGCAATCCTGCACACAGGCACAGAGCTCTGCATTTGGCTGTGCTCAAGCCCCTTCCGGATGGATTCAGATTGGGAAGGATTCAAATGCGCAGCGAGCAAAGCCCCGCACGCTGCTATCTTCATCAGCCACAAATTTAACAGCAGTGACTTCAAATTTACTTCCTGATCAGGAATGAAAATGTCAAATTACAGTAACTAATTTTAGGCAATCTCACAGTTAACTAGCTCTATTCCATCTATTCCGTGACCTGCTGGTGTTGGGTACCAATTTTTGTATTTTTATTTTTTTTATTATGGCATTATGCAATATGAAATCGAGCATGTTTTTCATGAAGCCATTTTTTAAAAGTGTTTCTAAAGGGAAAGGTTGCTTGGTCTAAAAAGAAATGCTTCCCTTTGATTTCTAGCTTTAAAGAGAAAACCAAATTTCCATTTTACTTCTAAAAAGTAAACGAACTTTCACAAAGGCAAGTCATTTCCATCTGAAATATCGAAAAGTATTGATGTGATGTCTTAAAATGCCAGATTTGCAGCCTGCCTCATCAGGTTTTTATTGGATCCTGGCACACAGATAGGCAGGGGTATATATGGTCAGGGTTATTTTTGGGGTGGAGGAAGGGGATCAACAGGCAGTGCTTATCTCCTACAGGTGAGAGCCCCGAGCTGCTGTGGGGCAGGGGACCCCATCTGCCTTCTGCTGCTTCCCAAACCCAGCATCCCTGTGTCAGAAAAGGGCTTTTTCTCTGAGGTTTGGGTTGGTTTTGGTTTTTAAAATACTTTTGGTTTTATAATCCAGCCCTAAAAGGACTGATATTCCAGAGCCCGTGTGGAAGCAAAGAAGATGGAGCCCTGCAGATTTTGACCGTGCAAGTGTGTGAAAGACAAAAGCTCTGAGGAAGGAAACAATTGGATCTCTTCATCTCTGCCTGGGTCTTAGGAATAATGTGAGGAAATGTAGCTTTGATGAACAAATTGGCTTGACATGACCCATTAAGAACAAAATGGCAACACGGGGAACTGTGGGTAACTCCCTGCCTTCTGTTTTCTTGGTTCTACTGTAAACTATCCTCAAACTGCTGAGGAGTGGCAGAAAAACGACATTCTGGCACTCGTGCCTCCAGCAGGACCTCCTTTCCATCCCCGTACCCTGCACATCCCAGGACCCAGGCGGGGTGGGGACGGCAGCTCCCCAGCCATGGGTGCCGTGGGACCTCCCTGGTGGAAAGAGCAATTCCCTGATGATCACCAGCGAGGCTGCATCAGCACTGCTGGGAGCTCTGCTGCTCCGGCCCAGCCCTGGAGGGACGCTGCAGGGCATTTTTATGAGGGAGAGCCGGACCTCTGCCAGCACAGCTGGAAGAGGATTTCCATAGGAACCCAGGGAACATCCAGGCGGGGGAAGGATGGCGGGAGGGCTTGGGTGCCACCTCCCACACAGAGTGGAGCCAGCCACGAGTGAGGACACCTTCCCAGGGCTTCCTTAAGGCTAAGGGAGGCCTCCACCACCCTCCCGAGACTGATTTTAACGCCCAGCCTGCCGCTAGAGCTCTGTTTTCCGGGGAATTTCCCCCACGAGGTGCCCTCAGGGTGATGGAGCCTGGTGCTGTACCACCCCTGGGAGGCACCCCAGGAGTGGGAGGCTGTGGCCGGGGCGGGTGGCATCAGGTGGCACCGCGTGGCAGGGGACGTGCCCGAGGCCTACGCACAGCTCTCGATCTCCAGCGTGCAGTTCTGCTGGTCCAGGGGGTACCTCCTCAGGTCCATCATGCAGGCGGCCGTGGTGGTGATCCTGAGAGGGGAAGAGAGACAAAA